>JAHWFP010249562.1:74591-88475 GCA_023313725.1 Lithobius niger
GACGAAATCTAACAACATCTAGCGCTATGTAGTACTATCTAGCGTTTGCTTACACCAAGCGAAGGAATGCATAACGGCATTTCTTTTAACGAAACAAACAAGCCACGACATCCTTAATTATTGAGCAAAAATTTGGTTCGTCTTCGTGCACCTGGGAGCAAGCTATAAAGGTTAACAATATCATTGCTGCTAGATGGCGCCACGGTATTTTCGTTCGCATTTCAAACGGTGATAGTGCCACTTTAACTGTGGTATTGACGTCAGGGAGCCGCAGTCCGGACCCAGGAAATCGCCACACACTGCGGGCCGCCATGCAAGCCTGACGGAAATGGATCACGTGATCACGCTGACGTACGACGACCTACAAATCGCTCAA
The DNA here is from genome assembly GCA_023313725.1 of Lithobius niger. NCBI lineage: Eukaryota > Metazoa > Arthropoda > Chilopoda > Lithobiomorpha > Lithobiidae > Lithobius > Lithobius niger. The sequence goes on from JAHWFP010249562.1 coordinate 74,968, forward strand.
CATTAAGCAAATTCTTCGGCGAGGCTTTGTTCCCCAAGAACATTAATTAGTTCCTTCCTTAAGAGTTTAAATTAAGACCTTGATAAGCCAATTTCTGTTTTTTTGTTTTTGTCTTTTTCTTTTGTTGGAGCGACCTAATCTTGATATCCCCCCATTTCAAAGAAGAAGACTTTGCCCGACTTGTCGACGTGTGGTTTTGTTTAGCCTTTGTTGCTGGCCGGCTTTTCTTTGGGAGTCCAATTCCCCCTCTTGGGGATCGGAACACTTTCTCAGGAATTATATACGCGCGGGCTCAGAAGAAAACATACGCGATGCTATTTTTGAGGCAAAATGGTTTGAAGCCGGCGCATTAGCGAAAGAAAACAATTTTTTTGGTTTGTAAATTCTCGAATTTATTATTATTTCTTCCTTTTTTTTATGCCTAAAATGGCGTGTTTCCACGTTTTAAGAGCGGAGCCTCAGCGACTGCGACTAGCATAAAACGTGACGCTCATATGATTTGCTCAAGTAACCGGACGTTTTTACTGCCGGGGTTATTTTTTGGGGTGGGGGTCGGGTCGGGGAGGGATTGAAAATGAGACCTCGAAAATGTTCGATGACTTCTTTAACTCCGCTTTAACTTTTATTTCGCTTTATTTCGAACAAAAAGCCTATTCCCATGCTTGCTTAAAGGTACATTCCTCCTATTCGACTTTCCAGTAAGACTCAGTTTTGCAACATTACTTCAGACGTGTGTAAATGTTGCAGAGCCATTCATTTTCCAGCTTTTTTCCCTCACAGGAAACGGGAAACAGGAAACTTATGTAAAGGTAGCAAAAGCTCTTTCTAGCAGGATGCTAGACTTAGTGAGAACGTACGTCCTTTTAAAGGGACATAAATCCTTCCGGTATGTCGTGCGACCCGTTGAGAACAGCGTTTGCAACATTTACACTGGTTAGAGTTAATGTCGCAAAATCATATCACACGAAAGAAAAAAAAACAAGAAAATGACCGTGTTGGAAACATTGACATACGTTTGAACTAAAGTCGCAAAACTGAGTCGTACAGGAAAGACAACAGGGATGCATGTACCTTTAACGTGATCAGTGTATATACTCAGTATTCGAAAGACAAAAATGTTTTACATAAAACTTCAATACTTAACGACAAAAAATAGAAATACTTCATTCACCATTGCGACTTTTTTGCGTTTTGATCTTTTGATCATTCAACTATCCATCCAGGTTCAACTACGTGCAGGGGAGGAAGGGAAGTAGAGGGACGGCAAGGAAAGAAAAGTAGGTAAAGAGAGGGAAGGAGAGAATTCGAGCAAAGGGGAGTATTACAAAGCCCTGCGAAACAGAATCCTGCGGGGGAAACAAAACCCCCAGGTGAAGCCGGGTACGATTGCCAGTAATATCACACGCCTGTAATAGCTTACAACAGTGGCGTAGCTACGTTAGGTGTGGCCGGTGGCAAATTAGCCCTTAGGGGCCTCTTCCTTAATGTTCCAACACGGTCCATAAAAAACTCACGAGTCGATTTATTTTTTATTTTTGTTATAGTGGCAATAGGGACCACTTTTTCGTACTCCAGTCAAGTGGTCCCTATTTTTCACTTAAAAAAAAAAAACGTGGGATAAAAGTTTGACCTTAAAAGAAATTTTTCAGTACATTCGTTTTTTTTATGAGCTACCATATTTTTCTAATGATAGGGGGATGGACGGACCGGGTGTGGGGAGCGGGGAGCTCAAAATTCATTGTTAAAATACAGTTTATATCAAATTAAATAACTAGTGCAATACCAAAGAGCATTTTTTTGTTTTTGTTAAATCGAACTAATTTTCTTTCTTTTGGGGGCCCACTGAATTACAATCCGCTGCATTGCGCAGTGTATACATGCAGTCAAGTATTGAAGAATTATTTTGCTCTTCTGAGTGCTACGCAAACTACTGCAGCTTTGAATTGGGCAAATTGTTGTCCTTTGCGTTTGACACAAACAGCAAACCTTTCTCTAGGGTAAGGATGTTGAGTGGTTAGCGCGACTGTCTCATATGCCAAAGGTTCAGGGTTCAATCCCGGTCGCGGTCCCACCCATGTATTTAGGAAGAGAAGGGCCCCAAAATGCACTCGTGCTCATGCCGACTGTGGCATGTAAACGATACTACGTATTTAATAGCAAAATTGTCCTGTCCACCCCGAGACAAACTTGAAGGGACACTCGGCCTGCCTTACAACATTCCGCGTGCCAAATTACAGCTACGCGCAGATCGTCATCCGAGCAATTACAGTGCCAAGGTCGGCTGGGTTGGTAGCTGCGTTCCTCACATAGCTGCTGTCTCAGTTGGCTTTGGGAATAGAACATGAGACAGAATCAAGTCAACGATTGTGTCGTCACAAACCGGAATGATTCTCGTATTATAAAATCACAATTTATAATTTTCTAGGCTAATGTCTTATAATTTTGCTTCGGCGATCTATTGGAATAATTAATTTTAATTTTTACCGCATTAGTTTATTAGATTTTAGATCTCATGGTAATTAAGAGAAAATTAGTACATGTACACACAGAGATGAAACGTCATGATTATTGTACGCGCGCAATGCATCATATAATTACGGGTCGTTCTTAAATATAGTTAACAATATTCAACAGAAAATCTCCTAGACGCCACAGTTTAAAACGGTATAGCAAGGGAAAGGCTAACGGTAAGTAAATAGACCTTTGGGGCCGTACTTGATGTAGTGGATCGAGAAAGATGGCGCTGGTAGGTATATCCCTTTGAAAGTTGAAAAGGACGTTCACTCGAATGTTTTTTTTTTTTTTAAAGCTTTTACAAGTTTTGTTTTGGACACATCGTCTTTGCCCACTACGCATGCAATTGATTCTATTATGCGTAAGTGAGTAGCTTGCTTTCGTCCGTCAATGATTGCGTCACGACTCGAAAATGCGAAACCTTCCTTCCGTGAATAATCGTTTCTTGAATGTGCCTTAATCGAGGATGAAACAGTTTGGCATTTCAATTTGAATTTCTTAAATCAGGCGAGGCCTAAATACATGTCCTTCCTTCTTGGCCAGTGTCCAGTCTCTTAATATTTATCGGATGGGGGCGCCTAAATTATGGAGGGTTATTATTATTCGCGCATGCCCACTAAATCAAAGGCTCGTGCGTGAGGGTCGGTTCAGCGTCTGGATTTTGACAGAGGCCAGTTTAATCATGTCAGAGCGATGTGTCCCAAGCCTTGAAGGGGAATTTCAATCATGTTTATAGGGCAGCGTCAAGTGACGTCTTATTGTCTACGAGATAGCATCTGGAGGGCATAACTACAAGGGGCACTAGATTAAAATGTAACGGAAAACACCGGCATTTCTAGTCAAGACAGTGCTTTGAGAGCGGATTTCTTAGGCTTAAAAAACAAAAATCGCGCGTTATAGTCTTCTTTTTCCCTCCAGTGCCCCTTGCAGCTAACCCATTTACCGGCTCCACCATAGAGATATATACATACTACGTTATGTCACTGCCCTATTTGAAAGGCAATTAAGGTCTTGTTTATTAGAATAATGCTCCTTTTTTACACTCGCTTCAATACAAAAATAAGAAATATAGTCCGTTACATACACATTTTACACGATAACTATTAGAATTTTGACACAGATGCAGTGGATTGTGAAGAAAACATTGGAAACCGGAAACAATACCGACTGAGGTATCTCCGTATCAACATTGGCTCTAGAGATTATACAATGTTACACACAATGGCAGTTGGGATAAGTGTATGGTTGCATTCAGTACCTTCCTAAAGCACCGAACAGAGCGAACAGAACGCACCACTGTTACAGACAGTTTGGCTCCAAACTTGACGTCGCGCGTGCGCAGTGATGTTGCGTCAGCCGTTCAGTACCTTCCTAAACTACAATACAGCTCAACGAGCTCAGCAGCTTATTGATACGTCATACCTTCACCGCGATCAGACCTAGCTAATGGATTTAACCAGGATTGGCTAATAGATAAGACCAGGCAAGAGAAATGCCAAATTGCGAACCATCTCAGGGAGGTGGTTTGCTGGGATGGAGGTTTGAGCATGCGCGAGCTAACAGTTTTGACGAAACGGATTCGTCGCTGACGATGTTGACGTCAATCAAACCGCATCAACACGGATATTAGCAGGGAATGTGCCAAACTGTCACCAATAGTGGTGCGTTTGGTTCGCTCTGTTTGGTCGTTTAGGAAGGTACCGTATGATTCGCGCGCAGCTAACCTTTACAAGTTATGATTAGGTACGATTACGTTAGCACTGTGCATGCACTTGCTATTACTAAAAGGCTATTAATTTGTAGTCAAGTAAAGAGTCCAACTTATCCTGAATTACACCCGGGAATTTAACAATAACAAACGGGTGTAGCGACTATCTAGTTGCAACCGGTCTTCTGTACACTTCCGCCACTCTCGAATGTTGAGGTGTACGCCTCTATCGCGCACTGCAACAGTGATCTCCTTAATCCTTTTGCTATTGTCTAAAAGCAGTAACCATCACAATTGCCAGTATACAGTAAAATATGTTAGCTTTTATACCACGCGCCATGGCTCTTTGCTGTGATGCGCCTATCACGTGATTGGGCTAGTCCAATCAGACGGCCAAAGATCCTCTATTCTCGTTCGTCACTGGCTGACTCATGATAACATCACGGCAAACAGCCGTGGCTCGTGGTATATAGAACCTTTTAGATTTTCGGAGTAATTGTCAGCTTTTAGGCCTAGTTTTTACTTCTCGTGCCCATTTGGCTTTCTGTACTGTTTATTTGAAATTCCAAATTTTAGGCTACATCCACGCAGTATTCGAATTTTAGTTACATTATTTTGTAACCGTCCGACGCTGCTTTAAACGTGTCCATGGTCCTTTGTCCGAGATAAGTTCGTCGGTCTGAGACTCTTGTCCAGTTCTTCAATCCAGCTTTGCCTGGCACTTAAACTTGTGGAAGGTTAGGCGTTGTTTGCGCGACAAGATTGATTTTCATCGGCTACTATCAATTAGCATCGAACACTTGTTCTAGAAAGTTGCTGGCTGCGCAAAATGGCAGCCAATATCGTGAAAGAAGTCTTTTAAGAACGTATGCTGGTCATCACGTTTGCGTCATGCTATCGTTGCCAAGGAAGTCGCTAAAAGGAGGTCCGCCATCTTTAGTTGGTGGATTCAGCGGAAAGAGCCAGTGAGCCCGACGCTTCGGTTCGTGACGTCAGTCACTCTGAGGGATCAGGAAATTCACTGCGCGTTTAGCAACAAGTTTTCACTCTTCGTGGCAGAAGCTAAAACCTGTAAGTTAGCGAACATGGTGCTTAATAAATATCAAGGACAGTGGTCCGCCCGCCAAGTTCAATAATTGTCACAGTTCATTGTAACTACATTATAAGAAAGTCATTATTTAACTACTGCATTATTGTTGCGAAACTAAAAAAAACTGAATATCTCCGTTCGTATTCAATATTTTTCGACCAAACTTGGCCAGATAGTAGATAAATGGGCAGTGGCAACAATAAGACGCCACACACAAAAAATACAAAAGAAGTGATATCTAAAACAAAATCTACAAGGGTGAAAAAACCCGCCAAGTTTCAGCCAATCAAAGTAGTGATTTCAGAGCCAATAAGGCTGCCACCAAGTTACTACATTAGTTGCCAAGCTAATCCCACCGACTATTACCTCACATGTTAAATCAAAAACTTGACCATTGCTACCGATAGTAGCAATGGTCAGGTTTTTGATTTAACCTTTGATCTAATACTAGGTGGGATTAGCTTAACTGATGTAGTAACTTGGTGGCAGCCTTTTTGGCTCTGATATCACTACTTTGATTGGCTGAAACTTGGCGGGTTCTTTCACCCTTGTGGGTTTTGTTTTAGATCAACTAAACTGGACTGGATGGAGTCCATCTATACCACATTTCTTTTAACAATGGGTATGTTTGGTTTTTGCTGACAATAGTGTCATGTAACTGTTGTTAGTACTAACTCAAGTGGTGGCGGTGCATTTGTGATGGTATTTGCGCTTCTGTTGCAGTAGTAGTAGAGAGGTATTGTTGTAGTGTAGTTTTCAGTATAGTTGTAGGCGCATGGCTGAGGGTCAAAGCCTAAAACTGCAACTGAAACAGGCGTACGACTTAGGGCCCAAGGCCTCGGTCGCCCCTGAAATTTTCGGGAGAAGGACCCTGTGGCGCCTCGTGCTCATGTTGATTGTGGATTTGTGGCATGTTAAATGGGTTTTTCGTAGGGATTTCTCCAGATAAATTGTCCCTCTCATTGTCGTGGGGTAGATAACCCAGTTGAGTTCGTGCTCCCTAATAAAAACAACAACAAAAAACCAGGGAGGACGTACCCAAACTGGGTTATCTCCCCCACGGCGACGAGAGGAACAATTTAGCTGGAGAAATCCAAGCGGAAAACCTGTTTTAATGAGAGAAAAATTACCGGCTTGAGTAGCCGACGCTATGCTTAAATTGTCCCGGCCTGTAAACGGTAAATCGTTGACGGCCGTGGCGGGCGTTGGCTGCAAGATCTTATTTCATGCATCCGCTAATGAGACCTTGCACGCTGCTCAAAAATAGATGAACATCTTTGAGAGACAAATTTATACATGGCCGTTGAAATGGCATAAGGACACGCATCCGCACGTAACAGCTTTTATTTATTCATTTTTAGTTTACGTGCAGACTGAGCAGCGCCTAATATTCCGGTACCGTGTTTCCGAGGCCGCACCCTCTCCACCTCACTCGAAAGATTGCTAGCAAATGCTGACAGTTTTCCTACAGGAAAAGCGTAGGCTAGTTTACCGTCTCGGTTACTTAGAGGAATCGGTGTGAAGAATGCAGAAAATATTTACAAGCGGTTAAAAAATTCAAAAAACTATTTTAATGCCAATTTCACACATGTGGTCGCTTCTTTTATTATTTATACATCAAATTTCAGGCATTGCGGCAGAGCTATCCGGATTTTGGGGGGAAAAAACACTCCCCGAAAACGCCCCCCAAAAAACGCCCACAGGAAAAAAAACACCCCTAGGAAAATACGTCCCCAAGAAATAATGTCCCTAGGTAAAATCGGCCCCCCCCCCTCCCGTTCCGTTAGAGAAAAAAGTTTTTAGTTCGCATTTTAGAATTCGCCCGATACTAAACTACTCTTCCTTAAGTAGGAAGGTTAAAAGTTGAGCCGGTTCATCGATACGAGCATTAGTTTGCTTTAAATGGCTTAAGGCTCAAAGATTTTTTTTTTAAAGGTTGAAATTGTGAGCAATTCGACGCCCCGATTCCGCTAGCGAATTTGTACCTTTGTGTCATCCTCTCCGTTTCCATTTGATTTACTTAAAAGATACACGGTTTTTCTTGAACACTTTTACGACATAGTGAGATTAAAATTGTGAGCGGTTCCGCGAATATAGTCTAGAGGGAGGTCTCAAAAATTGAAGACGTTGTTCTTGATCCACAGACCTTTTTTTTTTTTTTGATGGAGAAAGAAGGCTATAGTTTAACGAGTGTTGTAAACGTTTTTTTAAACGTTGTTGATGGCTAGTTTTAAAGGGATATACCTCCAAGCGCCATTTTTCTCGATCCTCCACATCAAGTACGGCCCCAAAGGTCTATTTACTTACCGTTAGTCTTTTCCTTGCTAAAAAACCGTTTTAAAATGAGGCGTCTAGGAGATTTTCTGTTGAATATTGTTAACTATATTTAAGAACGATCCGTAACTATATGATGCATTGCGCGCGTACAATAATCATGACGTTTCATCTCTGTGTGAACATCTACTAATTTTCTAATAATTACCAAGAGATCTAAAATCTAATAGACTTATGCGGTAAAAATTAAAATTAATTATTCCAATAGATCGTCGAAGCAAAATTATAAGAAACTAGCCTAGAAAATTATAAATTGTGATTTTAAAATACGTGAATCATTCCGGTTTGTGACGACACAATGGTTGACTTGATTCTGTCTCCTGTACTATTTCCCAAAGCCAACGGAGACAGCAGCTATCCGAGGAACGCAGCTACCATCCCAGCCGACCTTGGCGCTGTAATTGCTCGGATGACGATCTGCGCGTAGCTGTAATTTGGTACGCGGAACGTTACAAAGCAGGCCGGGTGTCCCTTTAAGAAGAGTTGTGAACGGAGAGTTTAGTAATTTGCTTTTAAAATGTTTGCCCACTGGAGCATTTTTCCCTACTAGGAGGCACGTTTTTTCCTATAGGGGCGTTTTTCCTAGGGGCGTTTTGCGTTTTATCCTTGGGGCGGTTTTTCCAGGGGTCGTTTTTTACGGATACCGAGCTATCCAGATGCGATCATAAGTTTCAGTAAATCGCGCGCAGACTTTTGAAAGGGCAGGGGCAAGTTTTAGTGAAAGGATAAGTCCAGCAAATTTTTTCTGGGGATCTTTTTTTTTTTTTTTGGCTCGTGAGGCTCTTTATTGCACTCTTTTTAATTTTAGCTTGTCTCTTTTTGTCTCTTTTGCCCTTTTATGCCCTTTTCCCTGGCTTTCTTCTTGTCCCTTTTGCGTCTGTAAGCCCTTTCTTTTTACTGCAGCACCAGCATTTATAAAATAAAAAGAACCAAGATAGAGCATTTTTTTGTTTAAAAAAGGGCAAAAGGGCATTTATTCCAAAAAGAAGGCAATGCTCCCCCCCCCCCCCACCCACCCCCTTTCAACCCCCATGCTCGCCAATTGATAAGTTTGATTCGTTTGCGTGTTCGGTGTTAGTTTAGCTCTCTTGCGTTTGGTGTTTACTTGCTTCGTGTTCATGAAGTGCTATGTTGAGATATGGTAATAAGAACATAGAAAGAAAACTGTGTAATATCATAGCATCTTTCGCTCGGTCAAGTAATCGTGGTCGTCCCACGCAGTTATACGACTATCAGCCGTATTCCAGAAATCCACTCAAGTGTGAGTGTGAGAGGGCAAATGTGAGTGCAAACATCTAAGGTAAGGGTCGACAATTTTAGTACAGCCACTAACGCGAATGTGAGTGTCCTTGCATCTGAGGGTATTTCTGTAGATGCGTTTTGACCCTTATACACTCCCATTCAGCCCAACTCACACTTGAGAGGAATTCTGGAATATGCCTGCTAGAATACAAAGAATTTCAGTTTGGCTCATAAAAGTTCGTTCCTATTTTTTAAGTTCAAACCATAGCAACTTCATCGGGTTCTGAAAATTACGTACTTTGTAGGCCTATTTCCCTTACTCAGGGTTCGTACGTGGTCATGAAAAGCTGGAAAAGTATGACATTTCGTAAGGCCTTTTTCATTCCAGGCCTTGAAAAGTATGGAATTCTGGCCCTAATTTTCAATATTAGGCTGGAAAAGCAGAAAGTTAGAAAATGCGTAGAAAGTTAGACCCTGTGTAGAAAAAACTTGATGTTAAAAGAAAATATTAAATTTTGTTATGAAACTGTTTGCTGCTAAAGTTTAAAGCCAGTGGGCCTACTCCTACAAAGGGTACACTCTCGTTTCGCCGACTCCCGATTCGCCGAATTTACGAAACGATATGATCCCGTTTCGCCGACTCTCAAGTTATTTTAGTGACGTCAACGCACAAACAATTCTACGATTCGTTAAGCAATGACATTAAGCCCGAAAGTAGCAAGAAATTTCGATTTGAAAACTTGAAATGGTGCTTAATTTAGATATGCAACATGGCCCATCATTTGTTAAAAAGGACACATATTTGCTGATTATTAATAAGAACGTTTCAAAGTTAAATATATGTTTGTAGTGATTTGTTTGTTTCGATGAAATTCGCAGTAAGTAGAAGTCAACGAATGATACAATGAAGTTTAATACTGCGAACTGCCAAACATGTTAAAGAGAAAAAAGAAGTAAAGGGGGCATGGTCAAATTATAGCGCATCGTGCAATATGGCAATACATTTTTTTTTCATTGCTAGCGTCTTATCAAAATAAATAGGGTTCTTCTTCTTAAATTGTTACTCCATTGTTTAAGTGAAGCTACAAATTGTGGCGAATAATTATTTTTTAAAGTGACCAAGTAAGGCTATTTTTTTTAGCTGCTTGCGAATGAGCTTTTTATTTCTTGCGGTCGGCGAAACGGGAGTACATCTTTACTGAAATCGGCGAAACGGGAGTCGGCGAAACGTGGGTGAACCCCTACAAAGTAATTGGTTCAGGTTGACCGAACAGCCGCCATTTTGCTCCTGATGTCGGCTGAATATTTAAGCCAACAGTAGAAATCTTTAAATCGAACAAATTAAATTCCTTATTTTTGCGTTTATAGGAAGAGAAGAGGTGTCCCCGTTCCGTTTTTTCCCCCTTAAAAAAAAAACACACAAAAAAAAAACAATCCATTTGACCGTGAGGCTGTTGTTACATTCACGATCCAGTTTGTGTTTGTAGATATCGGTGATTTAGTGACCTTTCCATTGCAACCCTGACGGAGTCAATCCAGCTGGCCGATGTGTGTAGCTGCAGGGCACACCATAACAAAACCAATACAACTCTGGGAAATGTTTCTTTCTTTCGTGTGTTGTTCTGGCAAGTCAGTTGTTTTCGGCATGCAACCGCAAAACGAGCAAACCAGCTGACGATGCATTGACGAACAGGGGAGTTTGCAGGCAGAACGACGCTGGGATTTTGGGGGGAGGGGGGGGGGGGCGTTGATTGACGGGTGTTCGGAGAGTCTGAAACTTTGGCTGGTTCCACCGCGGGTTCCACGAACTTGTAAGCTGAGACAAAGGTTTTTTTTTTCTTTCTTTGTATGCATCCTAACGAAAGGTTCCCGGACGAGAGTTCATGCGTATCAACGGTCAGTTGTGAAAGAAGAGGTTGCCGTCATTTTTGGCGAAGAAAGCATTGGCGTACTAGTTTGTAGCGTATGTAGTATGTGGTACGTGGTAGCATACAAACTTTGGCAAATAAAGGTTACGTAATGGTGGTCATGTCCCGTTTTGCAGAATCCCGTTTCGCAGAGATTAAAATGGACTTAGATTTTTCAGCAAAAGGATAATTTCCGTTTCGCAGATTAATTTTTTTTTTCAAATTTGCATCCCTCGCTCGCGCTGCCGCGCTCTCTGCGGTTACATATATAACATCAGAACCCTCAACTAAAATCACAAATTGCTTCCAAAAGGAGGGTATCTTTAACTCCTCCAATGTTAAATTTTTGAAAAATAATTTGGTTCAGTGAAACAGGATTCTGCAAAACAGGAATTCCAGTTTGGCAGAAAAAAATCATAACAGTTTTATTTTCTGCTAAACGGGATTCTGCGAAACTGGAATTTTTCCCATACGTTCTATTCTTTATTTGTAGATTTAAGCTAAACAAAAATCAGTAAAATTGAACTAGAGTTTTCGGGATCAGGAATTAAAATTAATTTGACGTCATTTGCTCGTTAGTCAACCGATCAATAGGGATCGGCCGATATGACTTTTTACCGATACGGTACGATACCGATGAAGGGTAAACCGACACGACCGATACCGATGTCGATACCGATAATAATAATAATAATAAATCACGACAACTGCAACTGCAACTTCAGTTTCTGGTTTTGCATGGGTTCCAACTGTTGAGATTATCCAAAAAGATCTGTGCAGCAATAACATCATTTTTAATCTTATTCTTACTTATGATGGCTTCAGTACATTCATCTTCTCAGTTAGCTTTTAAGTTGGTCGGTGTAAAACTTAGAGCATTGGAACAGTCACGTGCTACATTTTCATTACAAACAGAGCAAACGGCTTTGCTTTTCTCACTTGGTTATTGCTTTTGCCACGCTTGGTGTCAGTTTTGGAGGGAATACTGTTGCGTTTCTTGGCATAACGAATATCTGTATCGGAAGCCTTACAGTGGTCCGATACCGATATGGCAATAACACCGATAAATACAGATTATACCGACACCGATATCAGTATCGGACTATCCCTACCGATCAACCATAAATTTCAGTCGACTGTTTACTAACGTCGTGAATATGGGAGAGACTTCCTCTTTTACGTTAAATGATCTAACCTTTCACCGTGTTTTTTTTCCCTCCACCTCCAGAAAATGCCCAAAAATATGTACATAATAATCTACATAATAAAGGTTGAACTCATAAGACAAGTATTAAGAGAAAGTATAAGTAGGTAACAATCACTTTAATCGCTTTTCATTCTTCGTGCACGTGTTATGTCTTCGCTACGATGCCTAACATTTTTGTCTAAACCGTGGATTGTTGATGGGTAAAATGAAAGAAATGAATGAATGGAGTGGTTAACGCTCGTTAAACCCTTTGAACCCTTTGAAAGAAACCGTGTTTCAGCTAAAGGCATAGTTTCAAATCAAACTAAGCCACGTTGTTAATTTCGAGGCCTACTGGCACCGAAATTGGCACCGAAACACGAATGGAATGGAGTTGTATTTCGTAAATGCGGCCTTTCACAGCTGAGTTGAATTGTTTCAAACTGCACACCAACAATTACTGCGGAGCACGAGGTTTATCATTGCTATCTTGCTTTGATTTGATTTGATTTATTATTTGAGTCCTAACGGGCCTACAGAGCCATGCACTCAAATGCTAACCTACCTAACCCTACTTAACCTAACCGTAATCCTAAGCATACCTATCTTGCAGAGTGGCCGACAACAATAAGACCTGTCAAGGGGTTCAAGGGGTTTAACGAGCGTTAACCACTCCTGGTCATCTGCCCGAAGCCCTAAGGCCCTAAGACCTGTCTAAGTGAAAACAAAACAATAGTGTCCTCTAGGCTCTCGTAGAGTGTTAAATAAAAATAAATAAAAACAATAATGAAGCATTGTTGGCCGGGGCGATTTACTTTCTGCCTCTATCACAAAACAAAAATGCCAAAGCAGCCAGGCTGAAGATTGCAACACCACTTGTCCGCACAACGAACTTCAGCAAGCAACAGAACATTATTACCCAGCGCAATTTTTTGACATATAACCATGTTGAAAAATGCATCGACGCGCCAATTTTAAAACGGTGCATCCACTGACTTGTGTCACGGGATGCGCTGATTGAGTGAGCAAAGCGAACGAAAACCAGCGTTTGTTAGCCACTGCGTGCAAAAATTGGATTGAACAAACTTAATTCGATGAAAGAGTTTGTGGGCCAGTGTGCACAAAATTTGGACTGAAGAAACTTAATTCGGTGAAACATGGACATACACATGCGCAACCAAACCGTGCCAGTGTTGCAAACGGTGGATCCAAGACCAGCCGTGCGTAGCACGGGCTTCGTCTAGTACATTAATAAAAACATAGATTTGTTTGCTTGTTTGTTTGAACGTCTACCTCTCTGGAAATAAACGCCCCTTATGGAGGCGCTAAATAAAAGATGATTGAATTACATTTAAATTGAAAAAATTATTTTGTGGCACAGTAGGCTGATGTGAAAGGTACTTCCTGACCGGTAATTAGTTGCCCAAAGTACATGGGAGACACTATGCATAAAAAGTTTCGGCAATTTATTTGTTGCCTCGATCACCTAAAAATAAACCGACAATATACAATGAGTAATGACATGCT
>JAHWFP010249563.1:0-25290 GCA_023313725.1 Lithobius niger
GCGGCAGTTACAAATTCGTAGCAGACGACGTCGGCGATTACAAATTCGTAGCAGACAGTGTAGGTGCAAAGAGACCGAAACTTTGTCGAAGTGCCTGAGGAATATGGCAGTATGCCGTTGAAAATTCGCAAGACATTGAGAGTGCCGTCGTGGTGAAAGATAGCGGTATATTTCTACATAATTCTCTAAATTGTGACTGAACATTAAATAAATATACACAAATAAATTATGTAAAGGAAAGAGGAAAACAGGCCAAACAACGAAAACCTAACTAAGAAGAACGTAGTATAGTAAGCCACTCCAACGAAACTAAGTGCTTAAACATGGTGTTATTCTGTTTGGTTTGTTTTCCTCATATCTTTATCCAAAATATCAGCTGGTTTCTGCATTTCTTCAGAACCTAATGTCATTTTCGTTTGAAAGTTACTGTGTCAATAGACGGGGAAGAGGTTGGACCAAATCACTCCTGTTATTGTGCGCACAGCGTAACTTGAGTCCTGCAGTAATTTTATGAGCGGCTACATCTTTCTGGAGGGAGCAGCTGTAATCGACGGCCGCCATTGTTTTTGTAACCATCTAGGATATCAACAAGGTGCTCTGCTACCGAAAACATACAATCGATTATCTGTATTCGTTCTGGGGTAAACTCAAGATAGGCCGCGGACACTATAATGTTAATTTTCGGTAACATAAATGACAAACCTAATCGTAGCAAGCCCTGACAAACCTAAACCTTGGTAAATCATAGCAAACCCACATGACAGTTTCACATCGACTGGAACAATTTATGCTTATTTTCAGTAGCATAAATCGCGTGACCAACTTACACGTCAAACCTTGACAAACCTAATCGTGGCAAATCATGGCAAACTTACATGTCAGTTTCACTTCGACTGGAGCAATTTATGACCATTATCAGTAGAATAAATAGCGTGATAAACCTAATTGTAGCAACCCCTGACAAACCTAAACCGTGGACAACCTAATCCTGGCAAATCATGGCAAACCTGCATGACAGTTTCACTTCGACGGGAACAATTTATGGCCATTTTCATTAGAATAAATCGCGCGGCAAAACCACTCGTGGTAATACTTGGCAAACTTAAACCTTGACAAATCAAATCCTGGCAAATCATGGCAAAATACACGACAGTAACTTTCACTTCGACTGGAACAATTTACGAGCATTTTCAATATAATGATCGCGTGGCAAACCTAATCGTGGCAAACCCTAGCAAACCTAAACGTTGGTAAACCTAATCCTGGCAAACCTACATGTCAGTTTCACTTGGACAGGACCATTTCGGTAAGGTAGCGGCATTACAAAATAATTTTCTAACTTAAAAATATATCTACAATTTCACTGACCGTTTTTTCAACTGACCAATCACTGGATGAGTGCGACACCCCATACACCACCCCCTCGTTCCTGGCCAGCCTCACAATTCCCCGATTAAAACTAAGTCTATTATGCCTTTATATTTTCGCGTGTAGCGTGGCTTTCGTTCCTGGCTTGCTTCTCTTTCACCTTCCCTCCCTTCGCCGTTTTTCTTTCGTAATAGCTCTCAGAGGCCATTGTGATTCAAATCGGTGCATTTCTGCCTCAAGTGTTGGTCTGGGCTGAATTCCCCCTCTTTCTGTTGACCATTAAGCCTAACTGCGAATAAAGGAGCGCTGGGCAAGCGAGGGCCGGGAGTTTTGCTATTGCATTTGTATGCAACTCGAGTCATATGAAAAGCAGTATCATCACCTCACCCATTACTTTTCCTTGCCAAGCCCTAGAATGCCTATTAATTTGTGTACATATTGCAGTTTTATATTACTGGAGAAAGGAAGGAGAGTGTGCTTGGGTTTGTGTGGCTGAGTTGGTTGGGGGAAAATGGGGAAAGGAGAGGGAAGGGGGGGGGGGGGAATGGGGGGGGGTGCGGGCGGGGGGTGGGTAAAAAGGAAGGCAGGCAGACGCACAAAATGCGGGTGGGCGTTATTAGTTGGTCGACGGCAATTCTGAGTCGAGTATAGCTATAGCTACACAAAACAGAAGCCCGGTTGCGTTTCATGAATGGCGAAAAAAAAACCACTTTTTTTTGTAACATGTTTAAAAAGAATAAACATTGTATTAAAAAAGAAAGATATGGAATGCGGACACAAATACATGATATATAACACAAGAATGTTCCGTCGAGGCTGTTCTGTGTTGTTTACAGGAGCAAGAGATTGAAAGTTGCACTTTTGTTTATTCGTTGGCATTTTTTTTTGAGGGGAGACTTTCATATATTCGTTCATTTCATTTTTTATTTTGTTAAGATAACGTTTTGCTATTTGAAATTTGAAAAAAAAGACCGTTCAATTATATGTCATCTGAAGTAAGCTAATGCTGGAGTAGACGGATCGGCTTAATTTTGATCTTGATTATACCTTAACTTTGTTACATAAATATAGATACAAACCTATACACGTTGCCTTTTGGACTTATATGTCAGAGTGCCTGAGCGGGGTATCGAACCCACGACCTTTGAAACCAAAAGCCGAGGTCCTAATGCTGAGCCATACTGACACGGCCAAAAGAAAACATCTAGGCAGCCTATGCCTATGGACATTCCTTTTGCCTTGATGGCTCAGGGTAGGACCTCGGTCTTTGGTTTCAAATGTCATGGGTTCGATTCCCCGCTCAGGCAGTCTGACATATAAATCCAAAAGGCAACATAAATAGGTTTGCATCTTTATTTATTTAACCCATCTTGAGCCCATTGGCTTTCCATCCTATATTATCAGTTATTTCACGCTTTTATGTGTGTTCCTTTCGATTTCACTGGTGTGTAACGCGCAAATAAGCGTCCCTCCAGTTGCGATTGATAAAGTGTATGTTTACACGTATATGTCTGCCTATGGACGTTTCCTAATGGCCGTGTCAGTATGGATCAGCGGTAGGACCGCTGTCAAAGGTCGAGAGTTCGATTCCCCGATCAGACAGACTGACATATAAGGCCGAAAGGCAACGTACATAGGTTTGCATCCGTGTTTATTCACCTAGAAATCGAACCAATGAATTGGTTTTCAAGTTTTATAGCTTAAAACATAGATCTGGAAAAGGCCTAGGGTATTTTGAACTATTTTAATGTGACTACAATATTCTTGTTGTTCTTTTTCTTACTGGGGAAATTTTACCCCCACCTAATGATTGCGCCAATCAACCGATTTTCAATTTGTATAGTTTAAAATGTAGGTATTAACAAAGACCATGCAATTTTGACCTCTATTTTAATGTGACTACAATATTCTTGTGGTTGTTTTTCTTATTGGGAAAACTTTGCTCTCACCTAGAGCAACGTAGGCATTAACAAGGACCAGGACCTTTTGAACGCTCTTTTATTGTGACTAGTTTATCTCAAAAAGCGTTCATTTCAATCGTCTCATATCGCGATTTATCTCATTTCAAAATTCTATTCTTTAATTTACCTGAAATATCTCCAAGAAAAACAAATAGATATTAGCTTTAAAAAAAATCGCCTAAGCATGTAAAATACGGATGTACATCTTACAAAACTTCATGAAATAGATACAAGAAAAAGACATGTAAGCCATCAGTATCGCACTAATACGTGTAAAAGACGCTCCAGCTTTGTAAGCCTTAAAAAAAACTTGATGCTCTAAAGGAACAAGTACAAGAAAAAACACGTAAGCCGTCAGTATCTCAGAAATACGTATAAAAGCTCCAGGTTTTTTCTTTTTTCTGGTTGCTAGCAAGTCTTTTCTACGTATTAGGGCAACATTGATGTCTTACATATCTTTTAAAGGCGCCAGTTCAAAATTTCGACAACGTTGCCCACATTCCAAAAGCAGCATCCGCGTTCCAGATCCTCCGTCATCCAATAGGCTGATGTAGGTCACGTGATCTCGTTTTATTACGAAAATCGCGGCTTTGCTGCGGATAGTGTTGTTCTATTATTAATTTACCGCTATTTTCTTTATATTGCTCGAAGATTCTACGGTGCTGCAGCTAGGAGTTAAAAAGGTGAAAAGTCGTCTTCAACGGCATCTAGTTTTTTAAGGCTGACGTCCATACTATTAGCGCATAAGCGTGTTTTGATACTAATTCCTACTAAGCTCGTGCTTTTATGTTAACTAGCGCCAGTCAATGATCCTCGCTGCAGAATCATAAACTATCTAGATGTACACAATTTAGTAGGGCCGCCAGAACGCGGTAGGCACTCTTTGAATCCCTACACCACCTGTTGGCCTGGCACTGTGTCTTAAAGGAACATACCGCCTGCCTTATAACCTTCCGCCTGCCTCACAACACCCACGCGACGATCACATCCGCGTATTTACCACAGCTAAGGTCAACTGAGACGGTAGCTTCGTTCCTCGCAGTGAAAAACATAGCTACTGTCTCAATTGGCATTGCGCCTAATAGTCCAGCCACCGTGAACCCATTGATCGTGTCGTCAGAAACCGGAATGATTCTTGTATTTTAAAATCACAATTTATAATTTTCTAGACTAGTGTCGTATAATTTTGCTTCGGCGATCTATTAGATTATTTAATTTTAATTTTTACCGCATTAGTCTATTAGATTGTAGATCTCATGGTAATTATTAGAAAATTAGTAGATGTACACACAGAGATGAAACGTCATGATTATTGTACGCGCGCATTGCATCATTAAGTGACGGGTCGTTCTTAAATATAGTTAACAATTATTCAACAGAAAATCTCTTAGACGCCACATTTTAAAACGGGTTTTTAGCAAGGGAAAGACTAACGGTAAGTAAATAGACCGTACTTGATGTGGAGGATCGAGAAAAATGGCGCTGGGAGGTATATCCCTTTAAAGGAAGCCGCTTTCTTTACAGACACTTGAGTATCATCTGCAGTCGGAACGTTCATTCCCACCTTTATTCTGTGAATCTACCTTTCTGTTTCGTCTTGGAAAGCTGCTTCGGTCGCACTGAGTGTTTTCTAGATCTTGGCAAGACGCGGGGGTGGCCTGCTTCAAACGAAACGCTCGCGCAGAGTAAATAGTCGATGATTGGCTAATGCATTGATGGCGCGGAGCAAACGCTTTGCCGTAAGCGAAAAAAATTGGAAAAGCAGTCAACGCGGCATGTCTGGCGGAACGGTTAATCGAAAAGAATTTTATGCGTGCGCCTTTGTTGAAACGTTTTTAAAGGTGGTAAGCGTTCTTAAGAGTAGTAACTTATGTCGGTATTGAGTGGTCCATGAACTAAAGCCACAGGAATAAAAGATATTGGAACTTTCTTTAGTGAACAAAATGAAACCAGTGGCCTAAAATTCCTACGGTCGCATCGTTACTTCTTAAAAGTAAAGCTTTGTCAGCTAGCTGTCCTCTTGGCGTGGGGTAAGGTGCCCTGATGGTAAGCATGACCGTCTGATGTGCCAGAGGTCGCGGGTTCGATTCCGGCCTCAGCCACCCCTGGCATTTTCGGGAAGAGGAGGGCCCTGTGACGTCTCATGCTCATGTCGATTGTGTCATGTAAAGAACCTAGGAATTTATGATGGGATTTGCTTAGCAAAATTGTCCTTCTCTTCTTCTGGTGGCATGGCTTAGGCTGAATGGGCGTCAAAAGCTAAAGCTATTCTCTTGGATCTAGACTAACCCATCCTGACAGATTTTACCTTGTTAGCATACTGGATGCTTTTCGAGTGTTGGCCGTTTGGCCGGCTCGTAAGCACCGCTTCGTTTTATGTAAGGTGACTTCCCTCCACTGCACTATCGGATGCACCGCCACAGCCAGTTACCACGCAGCTTAATTTTTCTCCACAGACAAGGATGGGGAAAGGGTATAGGTTAGTAGCAGGAATCTGCTAACCTCTGCCCCTTACCTTACCAATTCTTGTACGAGATCGAAACAATGGTCATAAAGATGATGCCTGAATTCAGGGTGCATTTGTGCAGTAACACACCCAACTACCTAAGAATTGGTAATTGTCTGCTCAGTAAGGAACAGGGAGGGGGCAGAGGTTAGGAGCAGGAATCTACTAACCCCTGTCCCTTTCTTACCTTACCAATTATTCTTGTATGATGTCGAAACAGTGTCCATAAAGATGCTGCCTGAATTCAGGATGCATTTGTGCAGTAACACACCCAACTACCTAAGAATTGGTAATTTTTCCACAGTAAGGGACGGGAAGGGGTAGGGGTTAGCAGCAGGAATCTACTAACCTATGTCCCTTTCTGACCTTACCAATTATTCTTGTATGATGACGAAATGATGTCCATAAAGATGCTCCCTGAATTCCTGGGCGCATTTGCGCCGTAATACCCAAGGCTTTACACATAGTGCTTAGCATGCGTAATACTTACACATTGTTTCTACGAAACTAGGAAAAGGTTTGTCACCTGCCTTTAGAGTCCTTAATTATAATTCCGTATATACGTAGGTCCTATAAAAAGTTAGGTTTTTCAAATTCTAAACTGAAGGCTTCCTTAAAAGATTCCCAGTCCTGAAATGGTCCTCAAAATATAGTCCAGCATTTCACCTTGTCTTGTAATGTGAACGGAACGATTGTTTGTAAAACGTAACGGACTTTGTGGAAGTTTTAGTGCCACTGAGTAAAAAAAAACAGTGAACTGTTTATGAAGTGAAACAGTGAACTGTGAACTGCGTTTATCAAACAGATTTAAATCCAAGCAGGCCCCAAAATGTATGTAACGCTCTAAAATGAGGAGGCAAAATATCTTTTGGGGTCTGCAAGCCCGTGGGTCTTAAGGGCAAGTGTCACACAAATTGGGCACCATCCCCGGCTGATTATGCCGAATCGTCGCAGACGTGCAGCACTGGAACTTTACATTACCAATGCCGAAGCTTCACTAAAAAGCTCCTTTGCACGGACTTGTGGCCGGCCAATGAAGGGCGGGGGCGGGGTAGGTAATCCCCAAAACCGCGTGTGGTTGCCACTCAATGTTGTGCACTGGCTGGCAACTTCCACCTAGCAACTGAATACAGGCATGAACCGATTAGAGCCCCTGCTGGTATTCTGTTGCTATGTAGCGGAATGCTACAACCTCATGCGAATTGTGGCATGTAAAATATCCTAGGCATTTCTACCAAAATTATCCCTTCCTTCCTGAGGCAACCTTGCAGTTGCAAAGGATGTTAATTCGACAACAGCATTTCGTGTCAGTTTGTGTATTTCATCTTGTCATGTATCATTCTTATATACCACTAGAATTTGTACCCGGCTGCGCGTGGGGTTTCTTTTGCCCGAGGTTTTGTTTCGCTGATGGTTATTCCCAGTTTTCGATCGGTAACAGACACATTTGCCTGTCCCCTTCCCACACTCCCAATCTCTTTATTTTCTAAAGAGCAGGGCTAACACCCCCGACCGTTTTCAATGTAGGGGTTGCTGCTTGGGCGAGTTCTTTTCGTCGTTGTGTTGCTTCGGGGGTTCTTGTCGTCGTTTTTGCTACGAGACTTTGGCTTATAATGTAAGCTGTGATGGAAATAACAATGCCCCAAAAAATGAAACAAACAATGTAGATTACAACGTTACAAAAGTAAGACATTGTTAAAACAGTGTTGCGTTTTGTACCAATAGATTAGCACCAGATAATATTCATTGCAATAGCTGACGCGCAGCCTTTAAAGGGCGGCGTGACGCTAAAATCGTGTACCATTAATTTTGCCTATTGGTCAACGTAAAAAGTTCGTTAGCGTACAGTCACGTCTTCAGAATTGGTGTGCCCCATTCCCTTGTCGCTGCAGCTGAAAGTGCATGACGACTCGCACACAGGCCAAATGGGTCACGTGCAAGCGCACGAGGGACATTACATGACCATGTATCAGGAGGCCAAACCCGTGAAAGACCAATCGAGACTGCAACCAAGTGACTAACAGTCAGAAGAAATTTATCCCGACCTGAGCCAAGATAGAAAGAAAGAAAGCAAAAGGGAGGTAAAAAGACTGAAAGCAAGCAGCCCAGCACGAAAAGAAGAAAAGAAAAGAAAAAAAAAAGACCTTGCTATATGACCGCTCCATTGACGGGTTTCCTTCCTAATGGCGTTTGTAGGTGGAGCACTGGTTCGATGTCCAGTGGGGGCTTTGGGGACAGGTGACCTCGTGTTAATTGAATGGCCGCTTCCCCCTCCCTCCCCCCTCTCCTCCTCCGGGTTCTAGTGAAAGGCGTGTCCTTGGAGGGCGACCTGACGCCCAATTGTAACACCTGAACTTGCGCACGCCCCTTTCACGCCTGATGATTGATATTCCCGGTGGGCAAAGGCTAGTCGGGGTCACGACGCCCCTTTTTTGTCCGGTTTTTTTTTTGGGCTTCTGCTTTCTCGTTTGCTACACTACTTGTGCGGTCGACAAGTCTAGTGCTACGACCGCCATCGTTTGTCCTTTTTGTACCCGCAAAGGCAGAAAAGAAAGAGAGAAAAAAAAAATAAGAGTGGAAAAAAACCGGAACGTCCAATTTCTGCCGGTTTTTTTGATTGGTCACAAAACGGGATCTCGTGTTACTGCTATTACAGAACCGTTGTGCGGCACTGGACACTTTTTCTCAATTGATCCGTCACTTCCAATTTTTCGTTCGGTCGTTCTTCGTTCTTTCGCGCCCATTTTTCGCTTCGTTGCTTGTCGTTGTGGCCGAGCTGTAGTGCTTCGGTGTTTTAACCAGGATTTGATGCGTCAATTCCCAATTCCGTTACTGATTATGCAATTCCGCTCATTAACCCTTTCAGTCACGAATTAATTCCTGCCATTTTTTTGTTTAACTCGTGGGATTCGCACCACGATTCACTTGGTTTGGAGACAAAAACGCTTACCACTAGGCTATGCTTTCTCACTTTGCTCGGGTCCCCAAGGGAACCCTAACACAACTTGCGGCGTACGTACTATAGGAACAGTGGCATGCACTGGAAAGGGAGGGGCAGCTGCCCTTTTCGGAAAATGCCTTTTTTTGTGCCGACATTTGCTGGTGCGGCGGTGCCTGAGACAGGGTCTATTAGGCCTGACAGAGGCATAAAAATGGCATACAAAAAAACCTGAAAGGGAGAAAAAAGGCTAAGAAAGGGTAAAAAGAGAATGCAGTAAAAAAAAGGATCCCAGAAAAACTTATTGCGCTCTTTTACTAACAGTTGCCCCTAACCCTCTCGGGATTCTGTGCACGCTAAATGCCTAGTTACCCCGTCTTTAAGCTGTTCTTTTTGGGTTGAAACTTTCGTTAAAAAAGGCTCTTGTAAATTCGTGATAGAAGAGAGTGAAAGGGAGAGGGGGATAAAACGAAGCTTGAAGCGTGCGTGTGTTATGGCGACATGGGCTGGGACGATTAACCAAGTAGTAAGGTAAACAGCCTAGTTGTGCACTTCGTCGCCTTTTATCGTTCAGAATGTAACGTTAGTGAGACGAAAGGCAGACAGGGAGTTGAAGAAAAGTCTTCATAACGGTTGCCCACATCAATTTGGTGGATGACGTGGCGAGCCATCGTAACGATTTTCGTGTTAATTTTAAGACTGGTTCGAAACACACACAAAAATATCATTCTAGTGTCGGCGGTCTATCTTGAGTTCGCCCCAGAATAAACACAAATAATAGATTGTATGTTTTTGGTAGCAGAGTGCCTTGTTGATACCCAAAATAGTTACAATAACAATGGCGGCCGTCGGTTAAAGCCGCTCCCTCCAGGAAGACGTATTGCCAATCACAAAATACGTGCAGGACTCAAGATACGCCGCGCATACAATATAGAGCAGCGTCATGTGACATCATATTGGCTCTACAAGAGAGATAGCACTTCTAGTCAAGGCAGTGCTTTGAGAGCGGATTTCATAGGCTTAAAAAAAACGTTGTTTTCTCCAATCCCGTATGCTGCAAGGTTGTAATTGGAAAATAAAGATTCCACTTGCTTAAATTAAAATGTTAGCAACTGCCAACAAATCGACAAAAATAGCGCATTATAGGCCTAAAAAATCCACTCTGAACAGTATTGTCTTCAGTAAGACGCCCTTTTTTCCCCCCTCCAGTGACCCATGCAGCTAACCCAGTTACTGGCTCCAGCATCGAGTTATATGTAATAATACTACGTTATGTCACTGCCTTTAAACTTAACATTGTATTTTTGGTTCACGAATTGTTCTCTCACTTTACAGAAATATTAGTAGGCGGCCGTACTTATCTGAGGTAGCTAATTGGCTAGTACACAGTAGTTACAGCAACCATAAGCACATATAGACGTGACGTATATAATCTTTATGGCCACTTATACCACTTTTCAATAATGGCCACCACCAGATAAGGTGGTAAAGGCTGGTCCCTGTTTTTTTTTTTACTCTTATTTGTGAACAAAGCGCTAAAACCAGTGCTAACATTTTTAATGATTCTGTGATTTCAGGGTTTTTATCGTGAGTTTTTGCCCAGTCAGGGAGCAACTTTTGTCATAGTACAAATCAGCCTGACAGGGGTGCCCATACGCCACCCATTCCATAAATAATTATGAGGAGTTCCCCCTTTCCGTCTTCCTCTCCCATCAACTTTTACAAAAGTTGTAAATTTCACTCCACTTTGTTCCAACACATAAAATGTGGTGCGGGGGTGTACGGGAGGATGCGAGTAATAACGTAGTATTAACTTTTATTCTGGCACGCGTCGGGGGCGGTGGGGAGGGGGGGAGCTGGTGGGGGAACCACAAAACGTCTCATCCTTCTGCAACCAGCATTGCTTAGATCGGGAAAGAAAGCAGGAAGTAAAGTAGCGAATGTTGTATTAAGGCATTCTTCTAGGTTTCCGGGGAGGGTTTAGAAAAGACGTGGAGGTACCGACCAGATTTCTCATTTCATGATGCTATTGCTTTCTATGTTTTTTTTTATGTTTTTTTTTTGGGGTGTAGTGGCTTCAGGGTTTGTTTTTACTCTCACCCCCTCCCTCCTATAAAAATGGCACTGCCCGAAGCTGAAACAACAGCTTTCGATGTGATTTGGACAGTATTTCTTCCTGTTATAAGTTGTAGAGTCTTGGTTAACTCATTATTACCGAACATATTGCATTGTTCGCAAAAAAACAACAACAAAAGAACAATGGTGGTTGCCGAAAAAATATTCTATGCTTGATCGGAATAAGTATAGGGTTTGCAGGCGTTAGCTACAGTGTAATTTGTATCAACTCTAGATTAATGCAATTACAAATGCAGGAAACTGACTAATTCGTTGACGATGATATTTTGTGGTTGTATCCGAACTCCTGCGTATTGCAACCTCACTATGCTCGGTACAAGGAAGAACTCCAAAAAGGATGGTGATTTCAGGGTTTATTCCAGGGCCACGCGGTCTATCCTTAGAAGATGTTGTCCAATGGTTCAAGGATGCTCTGATCAGGGCTTCTAGCAGAGTGGCACACTTCAGGAAGAGTTCTTAGCTGGTTAGGGGCTAGCTACCAGAGTGAGGCTGAAGGGGGCTGCAAGGCCTTAAGTACCTAGCTGCAGCCAGTACCTGCCACTGGTGGTGCAAGGTACTTCCTGTACTATATCCTGGTATCCCATGAACCATCTCTGCTAGCAGCTACCCCTAGGGGCAGGCAAGGCCAGAGCCATCCTGACCACTGATCTCCAGGGACTGGACCATACATCAAAGTACATAGCATTACTGGAATACGTTAATAAAGACTGAAGGAGCCATAGCATCAAGGTAAAAAGGCCACAAAGGCCCTAGCTTAACGAGTAGGAGGAAGCTGTGGAAACCGTCGTTGCAGTACCCAATGGTGATCCGCACATGTTGTTACCACTAGAAGACATGTCGTGTTTTGCACGGTGAATGTATTTTCGTATACGATTTCTCAAGTGGGTTAACGACGCCTCATTAAATAGTTTTCACCCGACGAGCATTGACACACTAGTCATTTTAGTAATTTTACTGATGAGTGCTGATGCAAAAAGCCAAGGGAGCGGAGAGATGTATGCTTCAAAAGGCTCGCATTTAATCCATTCAGCGTGTTCTTGCGAATTTTGGTGTACCTGATGGTGAACAACTGAACCAGAAAGTTCCACCATACCCTCCTCACCTGTTCTGTCTACACATTCTTTGACCCACATTGTATACGGCCCAGAGACTGACTGAGGAAGTGTGATGCTGGTTCTTCGTCTGACATTATTACCACATTATGAATCTTGACTGATTTAGATTTAGATTTTTACTTGAACGTTTACGATTAGCTAAAAGGCCTAAGTTTTTTAACAAATGCCGGACTACGTTTGTTCACATCATAATCGTAACCTAGGAGACATAGAATACCACTTGCTATTTTATTGGATGGCGCTAAACTTTAATTTAAAAAAAAAATATTAATCTTCCGTGTTATAACTTCCACCACGAAGCATTGCCCCCCCCTTAATTTGATGATAGCCAAAGACTGATATGCAACATTATTGGCCAAAGGCTAAAAGTGTCTAAAATTTGCTAACAATGGTTACGAACGCATTACAGCCAAGTGTGATGATAGCCAAACACAATTTTTCCCCAGTACATTAGCACACAGTAGTACATACATCGAAACAGTAAAAAAATAAAAGAGCAAAAAACAATCCATTCCCGTTTAACATTTTTTGCTCCAGTAAGTTTAGAAATACGTGTAGTCTCCTTTACCAGAACAGTCATTGGTTTACAATTCTTTTAAGGTCTTTAAAACTCATTGTCTTCGATCTACCATCGTTTAGTCTGTTAAACACCTGTGCTACCTTAGGGATGGTGAAAACTGTCAAGTTTCGAAATACGTGTAATCTCCTTTACCAGATCAGCCATTGTTTTACAATTCTTTTAAGGTCTTTAAAACTCGTTACCTTCCATCTACCATCGTTTAGTCTGTTAAAATACCTGTGTTTCCTTAGGGGTGGTAAAAATTGTAATAACCGTTTGCAATAGCCAGAACAGGAAGAAAAACTCGATAAATCTAACCACCCGTGTGGGGCTACGTCCGAACAATATGGTTGAAGCCCATACCTACAATTCAGCTTTTAAATTAAATTAAATTAAATTAAATTAATACCGGAAGATATCTATGTAACCGGTTCACAACAAAACATGGAACAAAAACACTTAAACACTGAGTCAGATCATATTGTCTTTTCCAACTGCTGGTTGAAGGTGCTGTCACAATACGTTCTGAGAGTGCGTTCCGAGAATTAATGGCTCTCACAGTGAAACAAGACTGTCCAACAATGGTGCGGATTCGTAGTTTCGTCAACTTCATGCTGTGTTCTCTGGTTCGTATGACAGTCGAGCGTTGAAAAAACTGGTCGACAGGCAAAATCACTTAGCCAGGCAGAATTTAACGGGTCTTGATAAGGTCACCTCTTAAACGCCTATCAACAAGGGTTGTCAGGGCAAGTATTTTCAAACGTTCTTCGTAAGGCAAACCCTTCAGCGAAAAACAGTGCCTACAATGGATTCAAATACATCTACAGCAATGGATCCGATGAAGTCTTAACCGATAACTGTAACTGAGAAACAGAACTGTAACTGTAACAGAACTGTAACTGAGAAACGTAAATCTTAGGTCCCAATTTGTAAAGCAAGTGGTAACTGTCCTTGTGTCATGATCAATTTCCTCCAGAACGCATAAACGCTTACGCATGTTTCTTGGAACAGATAGGCTCTGTTTTTTCCCCCCTTCTTCTTGACTTCCAGATTCCTTGCCTTTAAAACTCTTTACTAGGACGCGGATGGAAAACGTGAAAGGATAATGGTACTCGATCTTTCTTGCTTCCATAAATCAGCGTTGGAGCGTAAGGAGTTGGGGACGGGAACCAAACGGAAGGAGGGAAAGGGATGTCTTGCGTTCAGGTGATGTCTGGGAAAAGGGAAAAGGGGGGGGGGGGGGGGATTGGGGGGGGGGGCTTTCGGCAAGGTTGGTGCTCTTCGGCATCGCTTGCACAGCAGCTATGTAAAGAATTGCCGGTCCAACTTCGGGAAAGCGGCTTAGCCCTGGGTGAGAGTCAGCCTAGGAAGTTGGCCATCGTACCATGTAAGCTAGCGAGCTGGGGAAAGGCAACCCCCTTACCTAAAACCAGGGCGACCATAATTTAGAAGATCAGCAGTTAGAGGCTTACAAGGAGAGGGCAGGCTGGCGTACTGGGGAGTCGGGGGGGGAGGGGGAAAGGAGGGAAATAGATGGTATCGATTTTGGTGGAGGGGGAAGGGGAAGGGGAACGAATGATAACGAAAGAATGCAACAACCGAAATATCGGATCGAATTTTTTTTTCCTTGATACAAAACTTTGGAGTTTTCGTTTTCTGAATTGCTGATTGGAGGAGATGCGTCAGGAGGAGATCTGGCTGTTCTGGATAATTCCCCTGACATGCTGTTCATTTGCTTTCTATGGCATTAAACGTTTGGCAGTAGTTGTTTTTCTGTTGGCCCGGAACTGTTTTGCCCTCATACGCCACCAAGTCCTGATTAATGGTATTTAGTTTTCTCTGGATGTGTTGGAATGGGCCTAGTTTTAGAGTAGTAAATAAAAAAGTCAGATGATTCCACTCTTGCACGAATTTTAGCAGAAGTAAATACATTTCCGTATATAGGAACGCTTTACGGAATTCTTATTTGTACTCATGAATTTAGGTGTAAATCATGCCACAGAGTTTAAGACCGTTTTCCCTTTAATTGCTTCACTACACTTTAGGTATTCACTACACTTCACTTGCTTTACTACACTTTAGAAGATTTCAAGTAACTGCACAGCCAGGATTTTCTTAAAGACGATGGATGCTATACGAAAATTTTTATACCCTATTTTTTTCCCTTATGTGAAAAATTAACTTAGCTGCCCCACAAATTAAATCCGCATTTTCCTTATATTCTTTAATAAAATTACGCAAATGAGCATTTGAAAACTTACCACAATATGCTAAGGCAGGAAGGGGGTTCAGTGCCATTATTTGCACAGATGGTTGATCCACGCCACTTTCAAGAAGTATTCTGAGAAAATAAAATTTACGAAAATACGGATTATTGTAGGAGCTGTGAAAAACATTTTACGTTCATTGAGAAAGATAAGTTTACTAACCTTTTAGAGCCAACACTTCATAATGAGATCCAAGGGTACGTAAGTAGATACTTGGGTCTATAAGGAAAACCAGTGTTCCATGAACAGATCCAAGGGCCCATAAAGAAATCCAAGGGTTCATAAGGAGATCCTATGATCCGTAAGGTGATCAAAGGGTCCATAAGGAGACCAAAAGATCCGTAAAGAAATCCATGGGTTCCTCAGGCGATCCATGGGTTCCTAAATCGATCCAAGGATCCATAAGTAGATCTGAGGGCCCATAAAAAATCCAAGAGTCCATAAAAGAACCAGTATGGACCAGTATGGACCAGTATGGTGAAATGGTCCATAAGGATCCATAAGAAAATTCAAAGGACCATAAAATGATTCAGAGGTCCATACAGAAATCAAAGTTTTCATAAGGAGGTCCAAGGATTCATAACAAACTTTAAGAGTTCATAAGGAGATCCAAGAATCCAAAGGAGATCCAAGGCCCCACATGGGGAGCAAAGAGTACTTGAGAGAATCCATACGGGGGTCTGAGACTGCCATAAGGATATCTTAAGCTGTTTGAACAGAACCAATATTCCATTACAAAAAAAACGTCAAGTGTGCCGTAAAAAAGGGGGTTATATGATTGAATTATCACTTTTTAAAATGTACACGGATAAAAATTGATGATTTTTAAATGAAATAATCAAGTGTGTACAATTGAGAAAATTGCATCTGTTTAGGTGCTGTTGTGCTTTACGTTTTAAATATATGATTCGTAAAGCTCAACAGCACCTAAACAGATGCAATTTTCTCAACTGTACACATTTGATTATTTCAATTAAAAATAATCAATTTTTTCCGTGTACATTTTAACAAGTGAAAATTTAATCACATAACCCCCATATTTACGGCACACTTGACGTTTTTGTTTGTAATCCGTGTACCTTTTCTACAGCTATGGCGTCGCGCTACAAAGCTTTATGCATGCAGTCGATTATTGCTGGCCACTTTAAAACAATTCAACTCAACTCTGAAAGTTTGCATCTGCGAAATAAATACGCCATTCTATCGTTTCTAGCTGCCAGTTTCGAGGGACTCGAAATTAACAACGTATCTTAGTTTGGTTTAAATCTATATCGTTTAGCTGGATCATCACATGGGTCTTTGCAGGAGGATTTACAGTTTTTCGTCAAAATGAATTTATTGCTGGCCACCGGGTAGTAAGGGTCTAATGCTTACCAGTCTCTTACTGACAAAATTTTATACCTAGACCCTGACTGTCAAAGCTTGTCCGTGTTCCTTCTAGGTTTTGAGTTTTAGACCCTTACTCTAAACATTTAACGTTCCGTTTTTGTTTATTAATTCGTCTTACTTTTAGAATTGCAGCTAGACTGTAAAACGGTGCAGTTGACGGTCAAAGCTGACAGTTTAACACAGAGACCCTAGGCTGACCCTTACTGCCCTGGCTATCGCCAATGTTAACAATAGAAACAAATCCTTTATTTCAGTCTGTCTTGCAGCTGGCGTTTTCTAATTGGCATTGTTGCATAATAACAATGTTTAAAACAATGTAAAACAATCAATCTGGACGTTTAGAGCTCCGTAACACCTGAACCACTTGACCAATTAGAAAAGGCCTTATGGAAAGGGCACATCTACAGAGCAATACCTGTAAAATAAGCTAAGAACCAGCTTTATAGGACAAATGGTTTGACCTGTAGAGAGGACAGACGATAGGTACATCCCCAAAAGACCAAGAACAATAAGAACAAGAAGCAGTATGTTTGGCCCCTGTCTGCATCCCGGGTTTGGCTGGGCCGAATTTCAAAATTTTTGGACTGCAGACAGGCCTTAACTAGTCAAGGTTAGATTCCAAATTTGGTCAAAAGATGTTTACTTTTGACTGAGTTATAAGTTCTCGAAGTTGAGAGTTTAACACAGAGGTCCTAGGTCGACCATCGCCAGTGTTAATAAAGTTGAAATTTTTGTTCGTTCTTTCACTGCCCTG
Organism: Lithobius niger; assembly: GCA_023313725.1. NCBI lineage: Eukaryota > Metazoa > Arthropoda > Chilopoda > Lithobiomorpha > Lithobiidae > Lithobius > Lithobius niger. Next base: position 16,994 of record JAHWFP010249563.1, read on the forward strand.
TTAAATAAATGTTACTTTAAATAGCATTACGATAATGTCTTTCTGAGTTTTAAATTTAAGTCATCCTAAAACAGGTGCGTGCAACTTCCATTCGTTTCACTGAAATCGCATCCATACAATAATGACTCCCAACTGTTTAAAACGTTTAAATTTCAATGCGCGTTTGAAACGCATTGTTACTTCAGCATATTTAGTGCGGCGGCACTCGTACATTATCAACCTCTTCCAACCTCCTCTTAACTTCCACTCCTCTTTCAAAATGTGTGCTTTTCCACGGAAATTGAACTTGATGTAATAAATATACGGGCGTGAGGTGTGAAAATGTGCCCCGATTGCACATAGCGAGCCGAGTCGTGCAGACGAATTTTACGGTCGCTGCGTTCTGCTCTTCATGGCTTGCTGCCCTAAATAAATCAAGGCCATGAAGACACATTACGGACTTTGGTCGTCACAATGCCCCCTTCCCCCACCCCCCCTTCCCATGAAAATGAGCCCCAGGCAACCAATCACTGAGAAGGAAGGCATTTATTGAAGGAAAGAGGAAAAATGTAATAGAATTGCCGTCGCCTGTTAGTGCGATTTCATTAAAAAGCCAGTATGTGATACAAGTTGTATACTAGGGGAGGGCCCAAATTTTGGCCAGTTGGCAAATCAGTCGGCAAAATTACATAATTGTTGGTCAGTCGGCAAATCAGTTGGAAAAATTACATAAACTTTTGGCTAGATGGAAAATTATGTTGGTAAATATCTGGCTTACTCTCCAACTCTTATCCTTCTTGACGTCTCTGGTAGCGACGCTTAGGTTTGTAAATAAATAGTAAATATTTTTTTTCTTTTTGCAATTGCAAATGGTCAAGCTGGGAACGTAAGATTGCTGACAGCCTGCCAATCTAAGAAAAAATAATGATGGAAAATTTACACCGAGTTTAATATCAGGAAGTGAAACGATTTACAGCTTTTTTACGTTGGTTTCGTCCTTTTTTTTTCCTTTCGTCAACTTTCATTTTGCTTTCGTCCATTGTTGTATTCTGTACAACTACAACAATGGACGAAAGCAAAATGAAAGTGGACGAAAGCAAAAAAAAAAAAAAAAAACAAGAATTTCATAAAGAAATTTACATAAAACTGCTTATGGAAAAAATCGCAACAGTATTATTTTCATAGACCAAACAAAAAGCTCTGTATTGGGCTAAAGTTTACATTAGGCACATACTCGATATCCTTACGATATTGATTCAAAATGGCTCCAACACTTTCCTAAATACAGAGACAGTTGGTTTTAGAGCGCGGAAATGTGTTAAAACGACTTAAAACAATGGAATTGTAGCGCCACAATCCGTACATCTATACGATATTTGAGTTCGCTCGCAGGGCCGGCAGGGCACCTTATATTTTTTTTTGTAAACAGTTCTGAAAAATTTTTAGTCAAGGACCTACAACCCTTCATATGCAAACGATTTAATCATAAACATTTCAGTAACAACGTCTACAATTTGCTGGCACGTCTTCTAATCGAAATCATGAAAAATCGACTAACATTTCAGTTACTTCTGGCCAGACGCTAAAGGTGATAGGCATGACCCGTTCAAATAAACTACTGGAGTGGGCCGTGACGTCATTTAACAATAGCTCACGACGCAAGCCCCATTTTCTCCCCGACTGTATTTCAATAACTGCTTTATGCATAATACGCACAAACAGTTAAAAAAAGGACGAAACCAACGTAAAAAGCAGTAAAAGCAAGTGCACCCCGATAGGAGGGGATGTCACTGGACTAAAAAAGACCTGTGGGATTGGCAGTTTCATGTCAAGTTTAAGAGTAGGACCCAGTGGTGCATCCAGCAATTTTGTTTGGAGGGGGCAAAAAAAAATAAAAATGGGTCCGAAAGCTAACGCATTTTTAACAGTTTCAGTGATGTTCTCTGCTTTTGAGAAGCTTAATTTGAGAAATTTTCTTAATGGCAGCAAATTCCTTACTTTATTCGATCAGCTTCCAAGTAAATAATTTTTGCACTGGGGGGGGGGGGAAGGATGAGAGGAAACACTCTGGGCTGGAGAACGAATTTGGGTTCTTGATAGCATTATAATATAAACCAGCGAAACCCTACTTGAGGCGAAAAAGATGCGCCTTCTGATGTCATCCCGTCAGAATGTTCGTGCAGTTGGTCAGATTTAGCGCCCCCCCGCTCTGGGTAGCCAGGTCGTCGCGGCCGAAAAACATGGATAATTCTCGATCACGTTGTGAAAAATAAACACGGAACAAGTATTTTCGCCCTGTGATCGCCTGCACGCCTCCTGGGATCCCAGTGGCCGCTGCGATTGACTGGCCACGGCGGCCAAGTGCGTGGTGCAACGTATACCGTAAGCATTCTCGTTGGCCACAGCGACCTGGTTGCGCGGCTTGGCCGCTTAGTGAGCGGGAGCCCTTACTGTTAGTCTCAGGTCTTGGAAGAAGCAAATGCCCTCTTTGCTCCTCTTAGAGTCCTAAAGCCACTGGTCGGACCGCTCCATGAATTTCTCGAGATTTATGCTGATTAAGCGCTTCCGGAATGTCGCCACAAACGTAACAAGACGTAACCACCTCTTCCCGTAGAGAATTCCACACTCCACTCAACCGCACACAGAAAAAGTTTCGACGGCAATCCAAGTGAGACGCCTGTATTGTAAGTTTCCGAGAATGTCCTCTGGTACGCGTTACGTTTGAAAAGTTGACAAGTGGGAGGTCAACACCCAATAAACCATGAACATTCTGGAAAGTGACGATTCGTGTGAAACACCATTTTCAACCACTAAAACTCCAGGGTGTATTGATTTGATCCGGCTCCCGTCATTTCAGTTGAAATTAGGAACGATTTTACAGGGGTGGGAAGGGGGGATGAATGGAGTACCGCACCCCTACATTGTTCAGCCAGTCGGAAAAATGGCCGGAAAATTAACTGGTAATTTGTTTTTGCTACTCGGAAAACTCCTCAAACTAGTATGTCATGCAACCTTGCTAAAATGTTACAGTTAAAAGTTACGTTTGTCGATTAACGTATCTCAGTAGAATTTTGTTGGCTTTACGGTTCCACTAAAGAACTTACTCATGGGATGGACGAGAGGTTTCAAGTTCAAGAACTGAATTCCGCTCATTCCATACTGCACAGCTAGGGGTTCTGTGCACAGAATATCACGTGTTAAGCGCTGGTCCAGGTTGCAGCCTGTCCCGCCCTAGTAGTAGGCAAAGAGACAACCTGTCGGATTGCCTCTCCAACACCAACTGGCTTTCAATCGTTCGCCAAGCAGTATTTATACTCTGGAGAACAATGGGGAGTTGCCTAAGGCATTACGTCTCGTGACTGGCTAACAAGTGTGAACCGGTCCCAACTAGTTGAACAGTGGGGCTGGCTTGCTACTCGGCTGTTGGCCTCCATGGGTATGAAACTGCTTTTTTTTATGAGATCGATAAATTGTTGATTCATTGTGGTTCATACTGTATGTGACACACCGGTACCATTAGCAAGTGGCTGACTATTTCACATCGGTGCATTGCTTTAGGAAGCAAAATTTACGCTTACTTATATTTCCTTACGTAACAAACTAAACCCATTTAGGTGGTTTCATGTTTAGAAAGGCATGAAAGAGGAACCCACCCTGTAGAAGCTTGGTTGTAATTCGTAACAAGACGGCCTGGGGCGTAATATTAAGTTCTCTTCATTCACTTCGAATAAAGGATGCAGGTGCGCCGCCGGAATTCTCGATCAAAATTTGATGCGCCATCTCTGTAGGACGCGCGACCATTTTCTATTGTTGCTGCATCTATTTCCAGACAGATCCAAGGTGATGGAAACATGCGTTCGCGGAGACTGGCGGAATATATCTTGGAAATTAGAGGGCTGGCGGTTCTCGAGGCTAGTCGAAATATATTGTTAATTGTATATTTTATCCACCCAAATCAAAACTGGTACAAAAGAAGCCGCCAAGTTTCCGAAAAGGGTCGGCCTTTGAAAGTAGTAATATTATTCAAACAGGGAAAGGTCGCCAAGGTTAATCCTATTAGCCAAGTTTTTCACACCTTCAAGTTTTCATATAACGTCTAAAGTATTATTCGGTGCGATTAACTTGGCTAATAGGATTAACCTTGGTGGCCTTTTCCTGGTTGAATGATATCACTACTTTCAATGGCTGACCATTTTCGGAAACTCGGCGGCTTCTTTTATACCAGTTTTGGCTTTGGGTGGATATCACAACTTTCATAGGACTGTGAATGTACAAAGGATCACACGGTCTAATCATCATCTCTACCTTTTTTTTTTGGAAGAATTTTATGTCTGTAAATTTTTTCATTCATAATTTACACATTTGTCATTGCCCAATTAGCCATTACATCAGCCAAAGTGACACGACTTGGTTTATTGTATGTCCATGCTGCACATGCTTAAGTTTGTTTAATCACATTTTTGAGCAGCTGATTTTTTTTCGCTTTGCTCACTCAATCAGCGCATTCCCCCTCAGTAGCTTCTCCCGAGGTTCATGTTAATCACGCAATGAAGCTGGAATTGCTCACTCGTCAGAATTAATCTAATCTACTTGGCCGATCGTCTACTTGGTGGCATCACACTAGCATGTGTCTGGCTTAACCAACAAACTCGGCACATTACTAAGACATTCTTTTTTAAAAAATTACTTTTTTTTCCTACTTGGTTGGCCCCTGTGCTCGCGATCTGCATTTTGTTTCCAACTCTTCTTGAAATGAAAGTCTCCCAGTGTCTTAGTGGGTTTTTGTGAGCGGGAATGATTCAGGGCCATGGCCCGACACCTTACACCCTGTTCTGAACTACATACCCGCCATCGATAAATTTATTAAGGGTCCTGGCCCAAAGTCGTACGCCGTACTCACTTAGCAACAACAAGAACATCCACATCAGCACTTTTCCAGCGATACTCTACATTACCCGCCGCCTTTTTGCAGCAACAATGTACTCTGACAATTAAGTACTGAAACGATGCGCGTATAAATTAAGCATGTTATAATAGATTGTTGGATTATGCATTTACGCGCCATTTCAGCGTCACGTGCTACTAGCTGCAACCACCTTTTTAGAAAAAGGCTCTTCCCCGTACTACCCTTTACCTATGTGCCTAAATTTAGATATGCGAAATTTCCCCAACGAACTGTAGACATGTCTTTATACCCAATGTGAATTAATATGGAAGCCCTGTCCTTAGCTAGTAGCCAGCAGCCAGTAAACACGGATGAACGTTATTGAGGGTATTTGTTCTCCATAAAGGATACGTTCCCACGCTTTAATGTCGAAGTTTTCTTCGTTACTGGACCCAAGACACCTGATTCCAGCGGTTTGAAAAGATTTCTACCGCAAAGGGACTTTACACCAGCATGCTGAAGCCAGGTATAAGCTTGTTACAGTTAAAAGACACAGTCTGCTAGAGAGGAAAAGAAACAAAAGGTGTTTATGAAAGGGCCCTGACCCGTAGCCACATACCCCAACTAAAATACTGCCATCTGACAACAATTAAAGCAATTAAACTCTAACAAATAACAACGATTAAATCTCATCTTGGCAGTGGCACACTATTGTGAACTGTGATCGGTTTTGTGCTGTGCCCAATTTGTTTGGAAGGCATGGCGACACACTGGAAAAGACCATGCCAGATTCTCGATATTTTTTTTGAAACTGCAGCAATGGGCTTAAAGAGGATGTTGTTTGTGCTAAACACCTGGTAGGTTTTTAAGAAAAATACTTGAGATGGAAAGGAAAGTGAGAAGTTGCTCTCACCATTAGCTTACTATTTTTCCTTTTTTGGGTGTGTGTCTTGCACCCTATGCGTAACATAATGCCTATCGACGCAACATTATTTTATTGAAAATTGTACATTGTAAATTGTGCATTGTAAATTGTAAAGTTGGCGGTCAGAGATCACCTTTTTTATTTGAAGAACTAGAGAAGTGTAGGCCATTAGGATTCAGAGCCCCCCCCCCCCCGGACCTTGCCGGTCTCCTAAGACAGGACATGTGACAAGCCACACATTCAGGGGGTTTACATTTCCTAAATTTCCCGACAAAAAAACTTGCCTGTCTCCATATTCTTAATTATTATATAAATAAGCAGCCATTTGCATTTTACATTTTTAATTCCTTTGCACAAACTGACGCTCTGGTGGCAAATTTTGGAACTGGAAAATCGTTCACAATGATTTATAAGTGGTGTTAATGCAGGTGAGTTATTTCGAATCGAGTGCAATTATTGATCCAATTGTCAACAGGCAACACAGGGTTTGGAATATATCAATAATTCCACGCCTCCATGCCAATCAGTCACCACCCTTGCTTAGAATAAATAAACAAATACCTGTCGTAGCAGTCAGATGGAGTCAGATGTGAAGTAGTTGGATGCTGAAGCAAAGAGCTATCTACGTACGTGTATTCAGATGGAAAAAAAAAATGCACGTCATCATCTGGTTGGAACTTGAACTGGCCGTGGTGCATGCTGGTTATCCGTCAAATTTTTTCCGTCCCAACGGCTGAGGCTGCCTCTTCGTTAAGTTTTTTGAGCACGGTTATAGCTTTTGTCAACGTTCACATAGATTTTATTTCATTTCGGCCTTAGGAGGGCGGAGAAGTCGTGCGTGTGGGGGGGGGGACTGTTTATTTGGCCGTTTTTTGCCCTTTAGGTAGATAAAATTATGAAAAACAACCATTAAAACAAAGGTTAAAATCATTAAAACAAAGGAAAAATCCATTAAACAAAGGCTGAAACCACTAAAACAACGGCAAAAACCATTAAAACAAAAGCAATCTCAAATACCGTTCTGCTATGTTCGTTCAACCTAGGTCGATATATGGTAACGTTTACGGGAGAAGCAGATTGACGATTTGAGACGTTCCATCGGGGTTATTTCCGCCTTGAAGCTGCGGTTACTGCCATTGAGTAACTTAGTCAGGCGAGTAGGACAACACACGCATGACTTCAAATCTACAGGCAAACGTTTGAACAAATATTCTAGTAGCTACTTACTTTTAAAAACTGATGTTTGTGTCGATTTTAAGATTTACAGCGTTTTAAGACTAACAGCAGCTAATAATTAATAATGATCCAAAACACCCACCGCGTAGCGGCCATGTCGGATTCACTGACGGCAGGAGGAGTGGTGGATAGTGGGATTGGCCTTCATTGGAATCCCATTCAGACAAGAACAGGAAGTTAGGTGGTGCCATTCGTCTTCTGTTTTTAAATTGTTGTTTTAATCTGAAATTGCTATTTTGCTATTTTTAGGGCGTTACAATAATTTTGTAAATAAATAAATGGGATTGGCCTCTGGTGAATATCATTTAGACGAGAACAGGAAGTTAGGTGGCGCCATGGTGTGGCGTTACAAGGCTCCGGAAGGAGTCCAGAGAGCGATGGTTTGGAATGCATTCTTTCTAGTACGGTTGCGATCCCATGGTTCAAACTACAACGGTATTATGATATATTGTTCAACGCGCTGAGCCGATTTGTGGGCCCCAAACGTAAAGGCTAAGGGGTCTAGCAACACTAAAACCACAACGCTTACAGAAATATAAATTAATTACCGAGAATGTGAAAACTAAACTGACGGCGTCGAAAAAGAAGAGTTAGAAAGCAAAGAAAAGTACTTTAAGGCTCGATCATTATTTATCGCCGGGGGTGGAGAAAATTGGTGGGGGGGGGGGAAAATGAATTTTTTGAACCTTCTCGTGGGGGGCCATACATTTTCAAGAGGGAGGGGGGGGGGGTCAAAAACACACTAACCAAACTGGAAGAAAAGTGATTTTTGAACCTCAAAAATGACACTTTATCAGCAGTCAAAATTTCTAAAAACGCATCAGCTTATGGGGAGCTTGTGTTTACAAGGTTTGAAGCTATTAATACCAATACTGCAAGTATAGTTTTTACAAAGAATTTTGTAGAAAAGCCTTGGCACCTGGTTTCTTGGCTTCTTCTGTCTTTCAGGTGCTAACTATGTTACAGATTTGAGCATACAAGCAAACAGTGTGTTCATCATACTTATGTGAATTTTGACAAGAGATGGGTGTAAGGAACATTTTATAGAACATTTTTAATCCAACGTGTCTTTTTGTTAAAAACGAGACACGTTTCCTTACATCTAATGGTTACTGTTGGTGTGGAGAGATTATTGGGTAGGGAGATTCTTGGAGAGAGATGCTTGGGTACCGGAAATCATGTGCAGACAGTCTCAATAGGTATGCGAAAAGAGCTGTTTTTTTGGAGAGGGGGTTATCACATTAATTTTGGACCTTGAGTGGGGGGGGGGGG
>JAHWFP010249564.1:0-13846 GCA_023313725.1 Lithobius niger
GTTGGTGCCTGCTGCTATCTCCTACTCACTCTGATGGAGGTTGACTGGTGTCTTTGATTGGTTGGGTAGCTACTGAGTCTTTGTGTAGCTGTAATCGTTGGTTGGTGTAAAGTTGGTGTTGGCCGTTTTTGGGATCTGGTAAGAAGTGTGAATTCTGTATAAAACTGTTCGGTTGTTAGGTTTACGGTTTGAGATGAAGTTTAGAGTTGAGTGTATGACTAAGGTCCTTAGACTCACGTAAATAAAAATTCAAATTCAAACTCAAAACAATTCAACTCCTTTCTGGAAGTGAACATTTAGGAAATAAATGCGCCATTCCATCGCATCAGGCTGCCAATTTAAGAACCAATTGTCGTTTCGTTTAAAGTTGTCTGGTTTAGTAGACACGGGTTGTTGTTTTTTTTAGCTCAAATGCCGACAATGACACAGTCAACGCGACTAAAACTGCTAGACTGTGTTGACTGCTTTGGTACCACTACAATACTAAAAAACGAACCCAAAAACGGTGCGGCAGGTCTGGTAAGTGGCGCCATCTTTTCGAAGACTTTGGAAAAAGTGTTATAACCCGAACTTGTAGTCCAAGGCCGTCAATAGACGGCGACATGGCGGGTTTGGTGAAAGTTAAAGTTAAAGGTGAATTGTTCGCTTACCATCATTGCTAGCATTTGTTACTCGTAAGCCTACGTCTTGCACGGGACTTGTACGGTCTTTTCAAAGAGTTTTAGCGAGCGTTAACCATTCCTGGTCATCTGCCAGATGAAGCCCTAAGGCCCTATGTCCGCAGCACCCGGTCTTTTTACTCTACTTTTATTGAACCGACTAACCTGTACACTTCTTGGTCAGTCCTTAACACTACCTTACACTACTTAACTATCTTACCCTAAACCGGTCCAACCAATACCCCACCACTACTGCCATTACAAATAACCTCCTTACATGCCACTACCAGCACCGCATAGGGAGCGGAAACCAAGAAAGAGACGGCCGACGGCTTTATATACAAAACGCTGCGCACAGCATGCTCCGCCCCGTATCCACAAACGGTGGAACTCCAAGGACGCACGAAGAGGAACCCCACTGCCAACGGCCCATACCGCCGGTACCGGTCCGACTGGGGGCACTCCACCAGAAAGTGCTGGACAGTCTCATCCCCCTCCCCCACACCTGCAATCGGCCGACCTAGTCCGGCCCAGACGTGCCATGTGAGCCCCCATTTGGACCAGGGACGTAAACCTTTACGTCCCTGGTTGGACGTGACCCGTGCGTAGTCGTAAGGCCCAAACCTTTACGTTCCTTGGTTGGACATGACCTGTGCACAGACGCGAGGCCCAAACCTTTACGTTCCTGGTTGGACGTTACCCGCGCGTAGACGCGAGGCCCAAACCTTTACGTCCCTGGTTGGACGTGACCCGTGCACAGAAGCGAGGCCAGGCCCGCATCTCGCTGGTAAAGGCCGTTCAGAAACCTCGGAAAATAGTGGAGGGATGAACGCCGAACAACTGGCGTCCCTTGGTACCCAACACCCACTCGGTGCCCCACTCCTCACCAAAGACCCTGCTTACCACTGGACGCATATCCTAGAGCCAAGGGCGAAAACAAATTGATAATAAAACTTGGAACTTCCTAATTGGCATTGTTGCATAATAACAATGTATAAAACAATGTAAAACAATCAATCTGGTTGTTTATAGTTCTTAACCCCTCAACTACTTGACCAATTCAAAGGTCGTGTGGAAAGGGCACATCAACAAAGCAATACCTGCAAAATGAGATAAGAACCAGCTTCATAGAAGAAACGTGTCGTGCCAGAGAATGTAGCAGAAACGTGTCGTGCCTACAAGCACAACAAGCCAAAAACGAATCAACTCTTGAGATCTCCGATTTGCTTCAGAGAATTTTAATAAATTTTGGTATGCTTGTTGACCGTCCAACAAAGCTTTCCTGCAAAATTTAATCGAAAAATATTCACACACGTTGGATTCACATAAGCGTCAAAATGTCGGCTTTAACATGGGAGGTTGAGGTCAAACCCCTTTACTAATAAGCAGAAATCAAATGCTATTGCGTAGAATGAAGCTCGAGCCATGTAATTTGATATTTATGCGCTTGCTAATTCTCCCAGAGGCGCGTTGAGAGCAAGGCCGAGTCAAATGAAAGCCCCATGCTTGAAGCCGAGGTAGGCTACGATGCTTTTTTATCCAAACGTCCTTGGTTGAGAATAATATTCCACGTCCGTATCCTAACACAGCCCCACTGAGCGCATTGAGATCTGTCTGGAGTGGTTTTACCGTTTTAGGGTAAGGAAGAGGCAATGCACTTGTAAGCTCAATAAATTTTTTTCCAAGTCCACAAGAGGGATAAGAAAGAGTCAAAGTTCAAACTTTTTTTTTAAGTGTCCTCCTATAGACTTAGAAAAAAGTCTGGACTTTAAGATCTTTATAAAACAAATTCTACGTTAATTTTTTTCAAGTCTGAAAGAGTACTCCCCCTCTTGGACTTGAAAAAAAGTTTAAACATAAACCTTTTTTCTCGTTGACTTGAAGAGACGAATTTTTTTTTTGCTTGTTTTTTTTTTGGACCACTCTGTATAGGTAATAATAATTGTTGTTTTCGAAAATTTTGCGAGTTGGGGATGGTGGGGGGTGGGGGGCTTACCGCAGTATACCACAGGAAGCCTTTTTACAATTTGGTACGATATAGTTTCATTTTTTCAAGTTCTTGGTAGGGGTTAGGGGCATTAGCGGAAACGGTGACATAACCTTTAATTCAATGTGCAAAACTGTACGCCTCTTTAAATAGTAAGTTGGTTTACGGTTTTCGTCACTCCCTGTGGAAAAAATGGATGCTCCTGACTGCATTCTACTTGGGATCCAACAAACATAGAAATCGCTACGAGATTTGAAGATTTGTGAAGATTTTTTACAGATTTCCACTGGTTTCCACAGATTTACACTGATTTGCGCAGATTTGCAGGATTTTCAGATTTGCACGGATTTTCATTGATTTTCATGGATTTTAGTAGTTGCGTGGATTTTTCCTGATTTGCGAATTTACTGATTCGTAGATTACAGATTTGCTTGGATATGTATTGATTTTCTTGGATTTACAGATTGCTACAGATTTACAGATTTCTCGTGGATTTGCAAATCCGAAATCAGAAGTCGTAAGAGATTTCGACGTTCGTCTGACCCCCTTCCACGTATTGTGGTTGACTATCACGTGCCTGGTGGGTGACTCATGAAACGTACTTCAGCTTCATCCGGGGCTCAGATAAAGTTTTACTTTCAGTTAGCTTGTTTAGTGGGCGGACGAGTCTATGTGGTGAAAGTTGTAAGCATGGATTCCGATCTGGAGATTTGTTGGAATTGTACGAAAAAAGGCAAATTATTCTGTGAGAAATGCAATTTTGCATTTTACTGTAGCAGGAAATGTCGTCAGACGGATCGATTTATATAGGCATGAGGTAAGAAAATAATAGTAATAATTGGACTGTTATTAAGTTATCACTAAACTTGGGATGACTATTCTTAAAACATGCAGGGTAAATTCAAAGGAACAATCAATACGATGTCAAAACCGTTCCATCCTGTAGGATTCCTTATACTAGCAGGCGCCAATGAAGCGAGCCCTGGTACTAGCAAGAATTTCTTGATCAGGGAAGCCTGACAGGGATGTTTAGGTTTAACTATAGATTAGAAAGTTAACTAGATATACCGTCTCACTTCTTCCCGTCCTACGCGTCCTTCGTGCTGCTTCGAAAGCAAAAGCGTTAGCTGAGCTATTAGTAGTCGCAACCATGGAGGGACCTAATTCCTTCCTCCATGTCGCAACTACCGCTAGAGGTCTGCGTAGGAGGGGAGGAAGTGAGACGGCATATCTAGTTAAAGGGACATACCTCCCAGCGCCATTTTTCTCGATCCTCCACAACAAGTACGGCCCCAAATGTCTATTTCCTTACCGTTAGTCTTTCCCTTGCTAAAAATCCTTTTTAAAATCTGGCGTCTAGTAGATTTTCTGTACACATTGCGCGCGTACAATAATCATGACGTTTCATCTCTGTGTGTACATCTACTAATTTTCTAATAATTACCACGAGATCTAAAATCTAATTGACTAATGCGGAAAATTAATTATTCCAATAGATCGCCGAAGCAAAATTATAAGACACTAGTCTAGAAAATTATAAATTGTGATTTTAAAATACGAGAATCATTCCGGTTTGTGACGACACAATCAATGGTTTCACGCTGGCTGGACTATTAGGCGCGATGGCAATGAGACAGTAGCTATGTTTTTCACTGCGAGGAACGAAGCTACCGTCTCAGTTGACCTTAGCTGTGGTAAAGACGCGGATGTGATCGTCGCGTGGGTGTTGTGAGGCAGGCGGAATGTTACAAGGCTTTGCTGTTGTATGTTGCTTTAACTTTCTAAGCTATGATTTAACTTAACATTCGATGACTAACACTTTAAGCATGGACCTGTTATTCTATACGATCACTACGTGTGATAGTATATAAGTCCATGGTTTAAGGTTTAACCGTTAGGCTACTACCTTTCGACACCAAATACGTGCAAACCAGGTGTAAACACTTCCGCTTGTATTGTGAACTGTTTTTAATTTCACGACTTTATATAAACGTCGTGACTGAAAGCGAGAGCCTACGTGATTTAATAGTGGTAGGTGTAAATGAAGTTAGGTTTGAAGCTATTATTTATTATTAAAAACCAGGATTAGATACCCTGTTAAAAGACTAAGCAGGGACGACCGGAGGGAGGGGGGGGGCTAAGTTTTTACCCGCCCAACCCTCTGGCGATCCCCCCCCCCCACCACCACCACCACCAGATCCAGATCAAAATCAAATTTTTAAACGAAGAAAATTCTGGTTACTTATTAAGAAAATTACGTTAGTTTCTTTCACTGCGACAGGAAGTACTTGACGTCACATTAATGGAGCATTGTTGCTACTGTGAGAGTTGTAAAATCATTTTTATTTTAGCTGAATTTAAAAATATTCAAAAAAAAATGGTGTAGAAAACAGTTAAGAAAGCAAATTGCAAGTTTTGTTTTTACTTTTATTTTTGTTTGGGGGGTCGCAAAAGTTTACATTTTCGCCCCCCCCCCCCGTAAATTTGGTGTTTCCCCCCCCTCCCCCCCCCGTAAAGTGATTCTAGCGTCGTAGGACTGAAAGGTATCGTATCACATAGACTTCGTACAAGTCCATCTGCTTAGTCCCGTTCTAAGGATCACGGCTTAACGAAGGCCTAACGAAAAACGTCCTATAATTGTCTTGATACCGAGTTGTAGAATACTCTGAAGCATCACAATCTCTGAATTTCTGCACACCGTTCCAGTGGTGCCTACAAGGAGGGTCAGTGAGGAGCAACTATCGATATATTTATTATGTAACAGCAACACACCACCAATCACAACAACACAATATGACCCGTCAACAGTCAACACAACACATAGATCCAGAAAAAAAAAGTTTTAGTTTATAAGCACGGATGAATATTGATTGAAAACCAAAAAAGAACAGTAGATGCTGTTGCTGCACTCAGCTATTAGGAACCGGTCATTATTTATCGCCGGGGGGGGGGGGGGGGGATTAGGGGGGGATCATTAAGTTTTGGGGTCCTCTCGAGGGGGGAATCAATTTTTTCAGGTCCCGTCAAGAGGGAGGGGGACCAACTGGACTACACTGACCAACTAGAAGAAAAAGTCATTTTTGGACCTCAAAAATGGCACTTTCAGCAGTCAGAATTTCTAAAAACTCTTCAGCTTCTGACCCAGACCCCCATGATGTAAGTTTTACACGATTTTGAGGCTGTTAGTGACATTTCTGCATGTATAGTTTTTACAAATGACCCCCACCTGGCTTCTTAGGTCTTTCAGGTCCTATGTCACGAATGGGGACATACAAGTAAACAGTGTGTTCATATTGTACGAATCTTGACAAAAGATGGGTGTAAGGAACATTTTACAGAACATTTTAATCCAACATATCTTTTCGTTAAAAATGAGACACGTTTCCATACATCTAATGGTACAGTTACTGTCGGTGTGGAAAGTCCTTACTTATTTTGGCTGCAGCACTAATCTTCGCTACAGGAATCATCTGCAGACAGTCTCAATGAATATTCGAAAAGTGCAGTTTTGTTTTGAGGTGGGGGGGTCACAATATTTTTGGACCTTGAGTGGGGGCAGTCAAGATTTTTTCAGGGTCTCGAAGGGAGGGTCATCGAAAATTTGGGGGTCACATCTTCATTTCCTTCCCCCCCCCCCCCGGAATAGGAATAAATCATATGAAAATAATATGGGCCAGAAATATGTGTGTGTGTGTGTGGGGGGGGGGGGTGACAACCTAACACTACTCCAAGTCCAAAATATGAGAGTACCATTTTTGAACCGGGAGGGAGGGGGGGGGGATGGACATTTGATATTAGGGGGGGGTAACTCCTCACTGGACCAGGGGAAGATAGGCACCACTGCACCGTTCTGGCTTTCGTTTTTACACGTAGACGTTTTGTAAGAGACAATTTCGGATTTCTTGGGTGTGTCTCTGTGCTGGAAGGTGAGCTGACGTCCTGGATTCGAGCTTGACCTCATCCACCCCTAGCTCTTCAGGTAGAGAAGGGTCTTGTGATGCCTCGTGCTCATTTCGACTGCAATGTGTAAATTCCTAGGAAATTCCGATTGGAATTACGTACCAAAATTGTCCCTCTCCCCTTTTGTCACTATTGCTTCAAGAGGGAGCGCATCATACATATCGCCTATACCTCAGTTGGCCCTATATTACACTATTAAAATGTAAAAATAGCAACTACTCATTTGAACTAGAAGATTTTAAACAGTTCAAATGTTTGTTTTTATGCCTAGTGATGATTTTGTTAAATCATTAATTCGTAAGTACCCCCCCCCCCTTCCCCCACAGTTTCCAACAATGAGGGATGGGGGTTTAGTGAGGAGCAACTGTAACTTTGGGGAAGGGGTGGAAAATGCTGTTATTTTAATTTACACAACATAACGGGTGTTTAGCAGTCTCTCCTCACGGGGCGAGGGATAATCGTCTAACTGGAAAATCGCATAATTGGAAGAATGTATACCGTATGACAGTATAACGGAAAGTCGTCTAACAGAAAATTCGTGTAATGGAAATTCGTCTAACTGGAAATTCGTATAATGTAAAATCGTCTAACAGGACATTCGTAAAACGGAAAATCGTCTAATGTCCCTGTCACGCTCGCCCTACTGCGCTCGCTGCGGCTATACATATAACATCAGAAATCACAGTTAGACGTTTATCCAGTTAGACGTTTATCCATTACACGATTATCCATTATACATATTCCGTTTAGATAATTTTCCATTATACGATATTCCGTTTAGACGATTTTCCAGATTTTTTATTTTTGCAGATATTAGACAATTATCCCATTAGACGATTTTCCAGTTAGACGTTCGTCCAACGCCTCTCTCCTCACTACACCGGGGGGGGGGGGGGGGGGGGTGGTTGAAGGGCACAACTGGAACCCACTACTAGACCAGACAAGAAAAAATTTGGCCCGCGAAAGATACGCAACTGTACTATGTGGCCCTCAGGCCGAAAAGTTTTTGGGACCTCTGTCTTAGTGCAGAGGGTGTGTTATGCTATTTTTGGCCAATTTTGAACCCCCACCCCGTTCCCCAGCGACATGGCATGTCACATTTTGTCACACGTACTTCTCAACCACCAAAAAAAACAAACAATTAGTGACAGTGATCTCTCCATCCCCGCCCAAGAAAAAGGAAACCCCTCACTTTCCTGACACCAGACCACATAATTTATGTGTAGTAAAAATATTAGAATTTTCCCAAATAATAATGGTACGTAAAAATAAAAAGAAACGTCATAGTTGACAGTGGCGCCCCAGTGTCACATTTCGTCACACAGGCTCTTCCCCCCCCTCCCCCTCTGTTTAGAGTGTGCCATACTTTTTGAATGACCCGTAACTGTCAACTTTCAAGTTAGACATAAGACAAGGTCTTATAAATGATACAAATGTCAGCAAACATTTTTCACCAATAATGATATCCAGTAACTAAAAAGCAAAAAAAAAAAAACTTCGATACGGTAATGTTAGCTAAGAAGGTTTATTTATTTTTTTTTTGGTAATTTTTTTTGGCCTTGAGGCTGATATTTGCTAAGCCTACCGACTAGCTAGGCCTATGTCATTTTCTTATAAAATTTCTTCCGTAAATGAAGATACAGCCTAGGTCACATTGCCTCTAAACAGAAAATGTTGATGATCGGTAACATCAGTGCCGTCTTAAGATCAGAGCCATGCGATGCGGAGAGCAGTTGGGTACCGCCACCCCCACCCCTCCTCCAGAGAAATGACTACAAGGGCCGCGAAATGTTGCAAAACAACAAAATAAAGTTGTAAATGCCTAAAAAAAATGAAATAAAAATGTTCTCAATTTTTTTTTTTTGTAGAGGCGCAAATTACGCTTGCACCTCCACCCCACCTTCCTTCCTGATTCGCTGACGTTGGCCCGGGCCTGCTTAAAATGGCGGCTCTTAAAATATTACTAGGCCTGAAAAAAACTGGGTCAACCCTACATTGTTTTAAATCGTGATTGTAAATCAAAATGAGTCTTGTCGGCAAATTGATCATCAAGTATAGTTTTTTTACTAACCCCGATTGGTGAACCCAGAACCATGTGTTTGCTAGCTGCTGTGTTCAGATAGAGCATGTAGCCACGTGCCCTACCACCCCCCCCCCCACCTTATCCTTGGCACAGTTGGTATATGCCCTGCTAGTTTGCAAAGTTAAGAGTAAAGCTTAAAATTTTAAAAATAAAACATTTATTTGTTTGAAAGGCACTAAAATTGCTGAAAAAAATAAAGTTTTCTGTATGCCATCCGGAAATTTAAATTACCTGTGAATTTGTGCATTCCTTCCCAGAATGCTGTCTTTCCCTTGGTTTTTTTTAGTTGTTCAGATCCGTCCAGTTTCGTAACGTAAGTGCACACAGGGCCCCCACAACGGGGGGGGGGGGGGTCAGGTGGACCCACTGTACCCAGGCCCGGCCACTCAAGGGGCCCGCACGGCCTAAACATCTTTTCCCCTCCAATTGTGTGTTTTGATGACTAGGAGTAGCGTACTCGATTTGTGGGTATTGTGAATTTTTATTATACTCCCAAAAACAACAACTTCAATCCAACGGCAACGAGCACGGCGCAGGAGCACTGCGGTGTAAGCTTGTCGGCTTGTTAGGCAGGGAAGTTAACAAAAGGAAGCAGCCCGGATTAATGAATGAACCAACCCAAAGCACAATTGCCGCCGACGAATATTATAACATAGCGTAACCTTTTTACGATTTCAGTCAGGAGAGGGGGGCCTGCTGTTGTAGTTAGTCCCAGGCCCCTAATTTGGATGTGGGAGTCCTGAGTGCACATGTGCGAACACACGCCTATCTATGAAAACACTGAGGCGCAGCCAGTTGCCATCTTTTTTCCTCTAGCTCTCCACGGTGTGGACACGTTCTCGTCTCTCCCGCTCGCTCTCTTTCGTCACAAGATTTCCACATCTTCAAAGATCCTTCCGTTCGAAGTCCCTTTCGTCACCGATGGTAAGACCTAAGGGCTCATCAAGGAATCCGCCCCCAAGAAATCCTCTCTTTCGCCGGCCAGCCCTCTGCCTGTTGACCCTGCTGTTATTGTTGGCCCATTGCTCTCGCCTCCAGCATCTCCTCCTGGCACGATCTCCATTCGGATTCACCACCATCACCGCTTCTTTCGCAAGATTCGCCTGTGACTTCAGTGTCCTCTGACCCCTGCGTGGCCAACCATCGAAGTCATCTTTTACCCTCGTAAAGCCAAGAAATCAAAGTCGAAGAGCAAACCGCCAAACGTCGGCCCATTGCATCCTTCTTCTCCGCCGGTTCGCCACTTGCTCTTTCATCACGTTCCTCCCGCCTTTCACATGGCTGCCTCTGGCTCCTTTTACGTGCCGTTCTCACAGCTCACCACTGGCTCTTTTTTCTTCCAAGCAAGTTCATGCGTTGATGGACAGAGCAATTCGTGACTTCAAGTACAAACAACGTTCTTCTCGTCCCATGCTTCCCGCATCATCTCGTGGCAAGTAGTAGACCAGGGAATGGGTTGCTTACTCATCTGCAGGCACCTCACACAAGCGTTACCATTCTCGTCTTTCGTCCTCTTCCAAAAGACGTTCTTCTCACACCGACTCCTCAAACACTAATCCTGTCTTTCGTTGTCCATCCACTCCCCCTTCCTGTCTTCGTAACCCCCCATGGGACAGCATCAACCCTTCGACTATCCCGCCCTTTTGCTCCCGATTGACAGCGAACTCGATACGGTGTCGGCACTCAACTACAACCTCCATGACTCCGTTCTTCGTTCGCCCACTCTTCAGACAACTCGGACCAAGCGGACGGCCCTCCCCATGCACATTTTGATTACAGCTCATCAACGATGAAGACACTCAAGGGATCCCATGTCTGAACTTCTCAAGACGATGAAGCTGTAGTTCCCAACTGCTTCATTTACACGCCATCTTCATCTGATTCCGAACCAGTTAAAAATAGGAGGCTGGTCAACCTGCTTTGGTTTTGGCGTACGTGATACGAACATCAGGCGTCATGCTGTTCTGGGACAATCCGCCACCCTTTCAACCACACTTTACGCAACGGGCCTTATTACTTGGCAAGGGTGAGCCATTGAACTTGACAAAGATACCCCTCCGCCACGACCCAGCTGCGAGGCTTGGTTCTTTCGACCTTTCGGAGTTGGCTCCGCTAATCCCAGGAATTTTGAAACTTGCCCTCAAGTAGAATTTTTAACTGCCGAAGCGAAGATGGATTTTCGAGCTACACATTGCAAAGGAAGTCGACGTTCCATCTGCGATTTTAAAAGACAACGACAAGATCCTTTTTTCCGGCCTTCGTGCCACATCCCACGTTCTTAGCACCGCCATCAATACCTGATGTAAGAAAATTTCGTCGAAATCCAGCCACCTTGAAGCCAAACACCTTTACTTCCCCTGATTGACCAACTTTTCAAGAAAGCACCATTTGCCATCTTTTACTCTTTCAACTGACTGACAAAGGTTTTATTCAACTCTTCACTTCTTCTCCGTGACTTCGCCCTAAATTCTGCACCGAATCTCAACCACTCCACCAGACACTAGTTGCGCAATCAGCCTATGCATGAATCAGCCTACACACTCTCTCGTGGGGTCCCCGAGTTTGCAGCACACCTTGACGTTTCACGAAAGGGGCAAGAGTAGACAACGCCCTCTACCTAGTTGTTTCCCAGAAATTAAAAGTGTTAGTTTCCCAGTAGGGAAATTATCTTCGACATCACGAAGAGTAAGGCATACCGCCTGACACAAAATTTTACTGTAAACTACAAAACGCCTGGAAAAAACTATAATAATAATAATCATTTTGTTGCTGGAGCAACAGGTCTGGCAAGGATCACGGGGATCGCTGACTGCCAGCCTTAATAGGGGGTGCATTTAAGACGTGTGTAAATAAAAACTAATAATAAAAAAAAACCATGGTACATAGGGAATGCGAAGGTGGAAAGTAAAAACAATACAAAATAAAATTCAAAAGCTTGCGTATAGGTGAAAATTAATTTTTACAAATTGCATGACCAATGGAAAGGTGGGATCAAATTAGGAAGGGTGGGTTAGGATCTCACACAAATACAAATCACAGGTGGAATTTCGGTGAACGGACTATGGCTTCCCTCACACCGAATTTCATCAAGTTTACACGGCCAGTTAAAACTCCTGTAATGAAAAAATCGGTGGAAATTCCTCATTTTCCCACAGTTTTACAGCATCATCCATCAAAACATGAGATTTTGACAAAATAGAATACTCAGTGGGCCTTGAGTCTAACGCTATTGGTTAAAAACTTCGCCCCTAGGATTCTCAAATGCCCCGGGCTTTTCTAAGTCACCTTGAAACTAGTTGATGGTGTTTCAATCGTAATTGGTCGACGTATCGTCTCCAGGTGAATCCATCAGTGTTTTGGCGCCATATCTAAGATTATCTTTACAACTAATGTATGCAGGAATCCATTTCAGTTTACTAGCTGTACCCGCAGCGTAACATACGCCGGTCTATCTAGTTTCTGCATGCCTAATTGAAATACTGTACTGGCAGCATGAATTGAAAAAAACCGCCAATCTCCCGCCACCTCCCCCACGTTCCCCCATTGTGTGGTCCGATTTCCCCTCCTGCCCCCAATGTACTCCCCGCTTGGAACCCCTGGTGTTTGTGCTCTCCCACCCATATTCCCCCATTATGTGGTCTGTTTAGGTACCCCCTGTTCCCCCATCTCCTGCCTCCCACATTGTGTAGTGAACATCTGTGCCCCCCCCCCCCCCCCTTGGAACCCCTGGTGTTTGGGGTTCACCCACGTTTCGCCGACTCCCGTTTCGCCAAATTTCAGTAAAGATATACTCCCGTTTCGTCGACCGCAAGAAATAAAAAGTTCATTCGCATGTAGCTAAAAACATAGCTTTACTTGACCACTTTAAGAAATAATTATTTGCTACTAACTTAGTTACTTAAAGGAACATAAATCCCTGTTGGCATTCCTGCATGACTCAGTTTTACGACATTAGTTCAAACGTATGTAAATGTTGCCAACACATTCATTTTCTTGTTTTTTCTTGCGTGCGAGGTGATTTGGCGACATTAACTCTAACCTGTGTAAATGTTGCAAACGTTGTTCTCAACGATATACCGGAAGGATTTATGTCCCTTTAATTGCTGCGCATTGAAGTTTATGATAATATTGCGTCCGGTTGGCAGCCTGCCTGCGTCATTGCGTTATTAGTTAAATCGTGATTTACGCAGTTGAATGGCAACGCGTCTTTGTCGCTGTTCCAAGACAGGAAATTTAATCCGGAAGCGTACGAAGTTTTAGTTTCGGTTGGTTAGTGGAAAATAGAAAATAGAATACGAACTAGTTCCGCACGTTTTCAAAAGATCGTTAAGGTTGTTGGTGTACATGGCGAGTCGCCATTGGCGACCCGCTGTGGTGGCTGTGACTGTTCCTGTAACTAGAACGAGGCAATCGATGGTTACTGCGTTTGCGATCTACAAAGAATATTGTTCACCGAGTAACGCCTCAGTATACACTACGATTTCAGTCATGGATTCAGACCTGAACCGATGCTGGAGCTGTCGGAAAACAGGAAAATTGAAATGCGACAAGTGCAAGTTCGCCTTTTATTGCAGCAAGAAATGTCAAAAAACTGATGAATTTCGGCATGAGGTAAGAATCTGTCCTTATTTTATGCATTGTACTTCGTAGCCTACTTCGTATATTCGTCGTCAATACCTTTCCCCCCTCCCACCCAAAATCCGTGCTTCTTCGACAGGAATTGTCCTATAGCTCGCGGAAAAGAAATACAATCTCATCGGGTCGCACGATATGCCGGAAGGATTTATGATTTATGTCCTTTTAACCAGTGGCGCAACAATTTAAGATGAACCATATTTCGACAAGAAACTAGCAGCAATGAGAGAAAAAATGTACTGTATTGCCTTATTGCGCTACGATTTTAACACGCACCGTTTCTTCTTTTTTCTCTTCCTGTGACGATGTAGCTTATTCAAAAATTGTCGTTTACGTACATTAGAATTTGATGTGTGGTTGGATAATGATGCCAGAAACTGACCCAATGAGCAAAATAATAACATTTTCGGTTTGCGCTACCTAAAAAAAATGCTTCGAGATGAGAAGGGCCCTGTAGTGTCTCGTGCTCGTGTCGACAAGTAGTGCCGCCAGCCAACCCCAGACCAGTGGAGGGGGGGGGGG
>JAHWFP010249565.1:0-57809 GCA_023313725.1 Lithobius niger
TTTAGCATATCACAATACTGAGAAGTATTTTGTTCACTTTTGGATTTCAGCAGCTTTGAAGAAGAATTTTGTTTAAAAATACTTACCTTCAGTAATAATAGCTAAAATTGTTTAATTTATGCTCTTCATTGCTCAAAATCAATAATTAAATTATTTGTAATTAATCTAGTTCCATTTAGTTCCCACCACGAGCGCCACTCTGTATTCCACACAGGGGAGTAGGGGAACAGTTCTTTCAGATAGGGGGTGTTTTCTCAGGGGAATCTGTGTCCTTTCGAGGTAGTGTTGAAGCGCTCTCACCGAGTATTGAACCTTCTAGTTTCTTTCAGGATCTACAACGGGAGCCAAGGTTTTAATGGAAATTTGTTTAGGAACCATGTCCGACATTCTTGACATTCTTCGCTCTGAAGTGGGCAGGAAAAGTGAAGATAACAGAAGACCACCACCTAGAGAAGCGCAAGTGATTGTCTTCCCTGGAGAAGGTGGCAAGTTCACTGTGCCTTGCTGCAGATGTAAGAAGGAAAACTGTGTTTTGGGTGAGATGTAGAAGCGAAGCCAGAATAAAGAGGTTCACACTTAGCTGAAGAAAGGCTTTCAAGAACAAGCGTAAGATTATATCTTGGGAAGAGTTGCAGAGTTTTAGGACGAGCATTTTCAAAGGCAAGCATAAGTCTTGAGAAGATCACGCTGTCTATCGCAGGACAATTACCGATGCAATTAGTACAGAGTTAGTGGCAGATCTGTAACCTTTGGCTGTGGTTGGTGAAAGTCCTTTGCAGAACAGATCTTCCAGGAAAGAAGCCAAAACATGAACAGACGGTTTGCAAGGATCAAAATAGTTAGAAATGAACAATCCGTACCATTTGTTTCCCATTTGGTTTCATCATTGTCGCAAATTCACTTTAAGCAGCCATTTGAACTCTACGAAGTTGTGTACCAGGGACCGAGCCACAAGGTCATGAGTCGCAGAAACATTCAGCCTCAGGATACGCCATGTTAGAGGCACCCTTGGTGTACTTATATATATTTGCTAGATATATTTGACTTACTTGTGTACAGGCCTGTAGAGGGCATTGTACTGCTTCTTGTTGCTGTTTATTGCGTTAAGACGACATGATTTTTTCCTTTTGTACTTGAGCCAAGAGACTCAGCTTAAGTCTCATCAAGAAGCTGTATTCCAGGATGTGGGATAAACGGAATTAAACATCGTTTCTTCTCGGGTCGGCCTTTAGTCTAATGCAAAAGCTCTCCCAACTGGGCCTAGTTTCGTCAAGTTTTGACTGTAGAATTTCGGTGGCAAAGTAAGAGGTATTGAGTGACAGGAGAGGAAAATCCAGTTTGTTTCAGACTGGTTATTAGAGTCTCCATTCGTGAAGATGAAGAATAGCGGGTTTTAGATGATGAGTCGTCCCTCTGTGTTGCGTTAAGAATGCTGGAGTGAGGGGGTAGAGGAATGGGTCTTTCTTCGTCAGTTCCATGAGATCGTTGAACCAGTATGCTGCTGGCCACAATGGAGCAATTAGGATGAAGGTGCCTTGAGATAGTCGAATTTTATTCAAGACGGATTGAAGGAGAAAGAACAAAGAAAATGTGTAAGCAAACAATTTGTTCCAGAAGATGCTTAGAATGTCCATAGCCCAAGATGTTGGCTCTCCCTCCCTGTAGTAATAGTGGACTCTTCCTTTAGCTTTTAGCACATGCAAGGGCATCTCTCCCCTAAGCCTCCTCCCTTCTTCACAATAGTGCTTCTGGTGGTGGAAATAGTATATAAATTCTAATAACATAGTTCAGCTAATTCTGATTTAGACTTTTCGTCATTATACATTTTTTTTTTATTGTGGACTCCGTAACAATTTTCAATGTCCCCTTTAGGACATATTTTAGTTTTTGCTAAATATTTCAAAAACTATTTGAGCTACTGACTTCTCATTAGCACCAATGGATAACCCTCGAAAAAACAATTCTAAAGGTGTATTCAAACTTCAAAATCAGTCAAAATTTGGCTGGGTTGTAGATTTGGATGCAAATATAAGACGAAGATGCAGTTTTAATGGAACAAATTAGAAAAAAAAATACCGTCTTATATTCGGGCTAGTAAGGTAATATTGTAAGTGATCGAGGCATTTTCATCATCATCAGCAGCAGCAGCAGACACAACAATGCCGCCTGAGAAATAGTTCCCGAGCGACATCTTTGCAATCCGTAAAGGAAGACACGCAATGGTATATGCCAAGGGTTGTCGTCCTTATATGGTTACTAGCTAGTGACACTATATTCTATTAAAACACTTGTAAAACACCAAATGTAATTTGATTTGCATATGAGGTATGCCTACGGCTGTGGGGTAAAAAAAACTCTTACAATGCGACAGAAATTATAAGACATTTGAAGCATTCTCTAGGTTATGTGATTTGTAGGCTACTAAAATGTTCCTATTTTTATTTATTTACAGTGGAACCTAGTTTGAACAAACACCATGGGAACATCGAATATAGTTCGTTAAAACAGGAGTTCGTTCTAAACAAACACAATTTAAACAATAGGAGAATCAACTTTTATTATTAGAAATTGAGCATCATTAAAAAACTATGATCAGATAGGCCTATACGATAAACCTTGCACTAACGATGTTTATTTCACAGTAGCCTAGACACAGAACAAGATTTTAAAAATAAATGTGTTAAGGAAAAATACTGATACTCTAAATTAAAGTAAAAACTATGGCATGGTGCCAAAACAAGGGCCCTTTAACAACTAAATGCACATAATTATTTTTTTTTAAATGTCTGCATATGAACATGTTAATAAAAACAAAAATAGCAAACATTTAATGCAGGCCTACGTAGTTTCATCATTTGGCATGAAGTCAGTAATTTTTTTTTGCGTCACATTACGAACTGCATCTTTCACTAAAAAATCTTCCATCGTGTGGATACAGTGCTGCATGATGTCAGGTAAGTTTTCCCTGCTTTGGAAATAAAGTTTCAAATCGTTGATGATTTGAAAAGCTTCTCCAGGAGTTTTGATTTTTATTTCCGGTTCTGGATCTACATCGTCTGCTGCCTCAACAGTTTCATTATGGACGTCTTCTTTTTCTTTAACACTGACAACTATTTCTTCGTCAGTTAAAATGGCTTCAGTTTGTTGATTGTTGTCGAATTCAACAAATTCATCGAACGTGACATTGGTGTCAAGTCGCTGTTGCAGCGTTGTCCAGGCAGCACGTGCTGCGTCCGCATCATCGGCATCTTCCTCCTGGACTTCAGGTTGGACTATTTCTGCGTCGGCTGCTTTTTGAAATCCTGCGTGTGCAAAACAGTTAGTGATCGTTTGTGGAGTCACTTTTGTCCACGATGACGAGACCATATCTATGGCGTCTTTAACAGTTATTACAGTTTTAGTTTTATTTCGTTCGTCTAGATCCAAGTTGATCAAAACACGATCAACAAGCTTGCGTCGGTAATGAGCTTCGAGCGCCCGGATAACTCCTTGATCGAGCGGCTGCAACACGGAGGTGGTGTTCGGCGGCAAATAATGAACGGTGATTGCTTCCAGTTCCGGAATGTTGTTGTGACTGGGATAGTTATCAATGAAAAGAAGGATTTTACGTTTTTCTTTAATAAATCGTTCATCCAACTTCAGCAACCAACGTTCAAAATTAGCACCATTCCTCCACGCCTTTCCGTTATATAATCGTCGTCAACAGGCAGGGAGCGGATGCCATGGAAACAGCGTGGATTTTTGGATTTTCCAATGCAAAGCATTTTAACTCTGTCTGTTCCATCCATATTCGCACATAGGAGAGCTGTGATTCTATCTTTTGCTTGTTTTGCACCATGACAGGGATCTCCTTTAAATACGATCGATTTATCAGGCAGCGTTCTGAAAAACAAAGCAGTTTCGTCAGCGTTGTATACATCACGTGAATCGTAGTCACGGAGGAGTTCGGTTAGCGTATCCTTCCGTCATTCACGCACTGTTTCTTGATCCACTGCTGCCGCTTCACCTGAGATTTTGCGAAAGGCAAGATTCTGTCTAACTTTAAAACGTTCAATTCAGCCGTTGCTTGCTTTGAAGTCAGGACGGTTACACAAATAAGCAAATTTTTCTTTTTGCTTCATCATAGGTCCGCTAATAGGCATGTTGCGCGCACGTGTATCTTTCATCCATTGCGTGAGAGATGACTCAACGTCGCTGTACGCAGCACCACGAATTCTTTTTCTTTTTTTGTTGTGCGATGATGGTTTAGCTTGGGCCTCTTCGATTATTTTCTTGCGATTTTTTATGATGGTAGACAAAGTGCGTTTAGGAATGTCAAATTCCAAAGCAATTCCAAATTCTAATGTGAGCTGCTTACGTTTTGTCTTCGTTTTTCTGCTGTCACCCATCTTGCGTGACGTTTCCTTTTTTTTTTTTAGCCTATTCCGAACAAGAGTTGGCTTTGGAATAAAAGTGAAATCAGCATTTCGAATGAAGGCCCAAAGAATTTGACTTGAGGGGAGATTTGTGAATAGGAGAGAGGGGATAGATGGATAGACAGATAAGAGACTGACCGGCAGACCAACGGAGAAGAGCTCAAGGCCATTTTTCCTGTTGACGTTGTTGAACCGAGGTCAATGCCGTGAGCTAATGACCAGCTTTCTGCTAAGCACACATAACTAGCGCTTGTATTGGGAAGTGAAAAACCAGAATTGGTTCGCCATAAGCCATTTTTAGTTTTTTTTTTTTTAGTATACAGTTAAGCTACGGCCAAACAAACATGAGGAAATTGTTCGCTAAAAGAGGGTTTTCGTTATAACCGAGTTCGTTCAAACGAGGTTCCACTGTATTTATTTATGTATTTACCGTACACAAGGTACAAACTTAGAATAAAAAAATAAAAAACAAAACAACAACAGAAACTCAATATAAGAGATGAGGAGGAACAGGTGAGGGACAACCGCAAGGAAATTAGGCCAGCATATTGCCCTCAGAATCTTGTAGGACAGCCATCCCTTGGACATGATCGTGGGCACGCTGCCGCAGAGACCTCAGGTCCATTGGTGACCTCAACTCACACCAACCCACAAGCGCAAGCAGACCTTCAGCAACCGTGCCTCCAAGTCCGCTGCCCCAACCTTCGGGACCACCCCTACACGCCTTCACCAGCCTGTTGCCACATGCAAGGATAGCTCCCCAAAGGTTAGCCTGCTTTAAAAAACCCGCGAGGTCGAGCGTGAACATCTTGCCATCCCGGCAAGCTTGAAGATATATTAAGCTATATTAAGCACACAAAATAATGTGCATATGGATAGTTTGTGCAATGTTTTGCATGACTGGACTTCCAAGAGCATGCCTTGCAGTTAACTGAAAAAAAGGCACCATATGCTTTTATCGCAGGCAAATTATCACTTGAAATCAAACTGCTCTCACTCACAAAGATCTCTAGAGAGATAGATATCTAGCTAAGTTTCAAGTAACCAACTGCTATTAATAGGCCTAAATTTGGATGTCTAACAGTAGAATGGAGCCCCAAACAAACAGTAGCTTCTGCTTTTTTGCTTCCTGAAACCAGTCCGGTTTATGCTAGGTAAGAAAATTAATTAATTATAAACCATTCATTTTACAAATGTTAACTTTTATGCAATGCATTTTACCTACACAACTTTATTTTTTAATTTGAGTGTCAAAAAGTGGCCTTCATGTTTCACTACCGCACTTCTACCTGCGACCAAGGCATATATTATTGGAGAAAGATAAAACATTCTCCGATATTATTGCTCCTAGCACCACCACACAAGCATATACTACCTGCCTGCATGGGACACATACCTTCACTTGACTGGTGCTTGCTTCGTTGGTCTCGAAGTCTTTAAGGGCATCGTTCAGGACAATGCCATGAGGTGTTACAATCTTGGATCCAAACAAAGAGCCCAAACCACTGAAATAAATGAATATGTGATTAAAGAGTTACTTTTGCTTAACCTTAGTACATTCCTACGACAACGTAAGGCCTAATCCAATGAACAATCCATATAGTAAATAAAGAAAGAAATCACAAGGTAAAGGGTAAATGAAGCAAGCAGTCTGCATTAAAGACTGGCCTTGTGAGGATACACAATACACTAGTCTGAGTGGTTAGAGTGCCCGGCTAGTAAACGGGATGTCCTGGGTTCGAGTCCCAGTCGGGGCAGTAGTCTTTTCTTTCTGTCTCAGACTAGTGTATTGTGTATCCTCACAAGGCCTGTCTTTAATGCAGACTGCTTGCTTCATGAACAATCCATGTTGAATTTGTTTATTCACTGTTCCACGTGGGCATTGCCAGATGTTTGGTGGTTCAGGGCTCAAGTTGGCTTAAGTGACACCGGCTGTTGAGGAGAAAGCCGTGGGTGGGTTGGTACCCAAGAGGAAGACGTGTGTAACCGCAGGACAAAAAAAAAAGACGCCACACGTGTGCCAAAGCTGGTCAGGTTGATTTGTCGGCGTGCCACCGCCGCCAATAATTCTGCCATTATTTTTAACAATTGCAATACAAAAGATAGGTACAAACTTTGAAATGGAAATAATAATGATCTAACAACCAACTAAATTGTCGTCCGTTACGTTTGTTTTTAACAACACTCAAAATTCTTAAACATTGTGCTCTGTAAAAACGAAGCAAACATACGCGAAAATTTCAAAAAAAAATTGTGCTCTGTAGCGATTACAATTACAAACAATAAATATTTTTCAACAAATGACAGAAATGTTGAGGTCACCAACACTTGCAATTTTTGAAAATCATTATTGCTATGTGACTATCGGCGTGCCACAGTACACAGCACACAGCACTATAATTACACAGTACACAGCACTATAGTCACCAAGTGCCCACAAGGTGTAATATGCTTTAAAGCTAGTGTGGCATTTATAATAAAATGATATGCTGATATAGCACAAGTACTCAGCAACTGGCGAATAGTTTATTATCATTGAGAATTATTAAGGGGGCTAATTAATATTCATACGGCACCATATTAAAACAATGATGGGAATCATACTAAGTCAGCATGGTTCCCGCCGTTCTTTTAATTAATACTATGAGAAAGAAATATCAAAGAAGGGTGCAAATACCTGTTTGAAATAAACTTGCTGACAATGCACTAACCGTTGTGTATTTTGGGGGCCGTCACCTGTATTGGATTAAATACATGACTCTGCCAGCCACCAAAACACACTCAGGTGGGACACAACGGAAAGTAAGATAGCTACCCTTCGTTACTTACTTCACCTCACCCCAGGTTTTTTTTTTTATGAATAGTAGTGGGGCAAAGTTGCCTTGTGGGTTAAAAAAGTTGAATGGAACTTTTTTGAGACATTATCTTCAGTTCCTTCTGTTTTGGTTAAAAACATTTGACGAAACCTGTGATACCAACAGAAATTAATTTTACTGAAAATCAGAACATCCAATAATTTATTTAAAAAATGTCACATTGCTTACTTTGAAAATTTGAGTCCATGTTTACGTCTTGTATGCTTAGAATTTGTAAGGAAAAGATATTGGGACGAATAATCTTTTCCTTTGAAAGCTAAGTATACAAGCCAATAATTTATATATAAAAAAATTCTTTTATTGTAAAATTTCATTACTATCAAAAAGTATTTACAGATTTTGTATTCTTGGTCCATCTCCCAGAATATCTTCCGTTGGGGACCTAAAATTTCTGTAGGCCTAAAGTTTAGCATCCATAAAATGTGTGTATCTGTCACAAAACAATGCAATAAAATTGTGGATTTCTAAATTGTGTGCATCTGGCACAAAACAATGCAATAAAATTGTGGATTTCTAATTTGATTTACTAAGATTTAAGGTCAATTTTAAGGGCATACAAGGTCAATTTCCGATACTGTATCTGATACCAACGTCAGTACATCTCTAATCTTGTAATAAATAAACACATGGAAACCAACATAATGAACTACTGTATGTATGACAAGTGAGCAGCAATAATAAAGAAGAAAAAATCACTGGTCATCCATAGGTACTCGCACTGTTTGTTCCATTGTGCTTCTTCATTTATTACTAACATATACTGCTAATTTTGTTTCTTCAGACTCGATGAAAGCTCATGTATGCTTTAACGAAACTGGAAGTTACAGAGACAGACTGTACTGCAAAGTTTCGGCTGGATTTACTGATGTTTGCAACAAAAGTCTTCCACCTTTTTCACGCAACATCACAAAGTTTTGAAAAACGCGCCGCAGGTGTAGTCAACCATCAGGAATGATGACAGTGGCTCCCACTCCTTACCCTCACTTGTTGTTTGCTGGAGGAAAGATTGCCACTGGAGGAAGAAAGTGAGCTCCAGTGTGGTAATTTTTGAGGCACCATGGTGGCCGGGTTCTTGAATGTTCATTAGGTTTACACCATGGATATGGAAGTGGTGTTGTACGGCCTAGCATTCAAGGGCTCGCAGGAGTGGTACAAACTGAGTGTTTAATTTCAGGAGCATTTTTGTGTTTTTCCATACTATCTCATGATGAAAACTGAGGTGATGGACAGCGATTCCGTTTTCCTTGTGCATTTTCTGGACGTCCTGCATGTTTTTAGACACCCTCTTTTGGTCTCCCCCTACATAGAGGCTAATGTTGCAGTGTTCACCATCTTGCCTGAAGAAGACGTAGCACTTCTGTTGAACATCAGTAAATCCAGGCAAAATTTAACTTCCAGTTTGGTTAAAGCGTACATGAACTTTCATCACACTAAACCAAAGTAAAATGAACCTTTCGGCGTTCAGTAGCCTTTTAAGTGTTCTTCTTAATTGTTACGTTAAAAGAACTCGCCCTCTCCTGCATTTTTGCCTCATCTTACGGATGAAAGGTGTTTGCAACATTTACGTAGATTTAACTTAACTTAATCTGGTTAACTCGCCCCAATGGGCATTACATAACCACACACCAGAGAGTCAAGAACAGGTAACAAAAACACAGAATAGAAACAACAAGACAAAAATTGAAGCACCATCAGCCAACAGCACAGCCCTAGAAAATGGTGGTGTTAAATGTAAGTAGATTTTACTGACTATAACAAAACCATGTTACATAGGACAGGAAGAATAGTGTTTGTGACTACACAGGTGTGGTGGATGTAACAAAACCATATCACAGAAATATTGCATGCACTTAAAAAAATATCATTTGAAACATGAACATAGGTTTGGGGAAACAAACAAAAAAAGTGTGTCAAACAGAAACAAAAAGGGTTTGAGACATTAAGTTAGGGCGACTGAAAAAAAAAATTATCATAGAAGAAAGCCAATAGCGGGAATCAATTTTAAAGGACCATTATAAAGAAGTGTATTGTCCTGTGGTGGGTTGCAAAGGAAATAAATTACCAGCCAGGAACCTCTATGAGGCTAATACAAAAATAACTTTTTTTTTGTCAAGATTTATTGTGTATGGCTGGATAACTTTTTTTTTCAACATGGAAACATCAATAGTGTATGGAATATGTACTTTACCCAAGACAACTTTGGCCACAGTCAGTTTCAGAGCTTCACATTCCTTTTAAAGAGAGAAAGAGAAGATCCCATTACCAACAGAAGAAAGATCAAGTAAATATTTGTACGAATAAGTAGTACCATCAGTGTACATTGGAGTGAGTTTGGTTCTACACGGACACATTGTGGGTTCACAGATGAGTCTGGAAGGCGCCAACGTTTCTACGCATAACTTTTTGCACTCTCCATGGCTTAAGGCGCTATGGGACGGCGCACAATACGACACATACAGTAGGGGTGGAGTTATGAAAGTAAAAACGACAATTTTAACTTGATTAAAATTAGTTTTTACTATCCTAAAATACTTACCTCTAGTATGTGCTAAAATCGTTTTCGATTTGCTTTTCTACCCGATTTTTTAAACCCCTTAAAAGTTTAAAACACCTGCAACACTTGCAATGCAATGAGGTTAGCCTATCTGCCACTTGGTGCGCAACAATCGTTGCCTCCAACAAGCCAGCGCCAGCCCAACAATGACACTTCGTTTTCCGGAACCCACAACTCAACTTTTCCAGGGTTCGGCGAAGCGGGGAGGCTGGGCGGGTCCTACTAGAGGTAAGTATTTTAGGATAGTAAAAACTAATTTTAATCAAGTTAAAATTGTCGTTTCTTACTATCTGTAAACCTCTAGTATGTGCTGAATTTGTCCAATAGGCCGGTGGGACAGCACGAACCCTGCTAACTCTCGTTGCATTGCACTCCACACCAACAATACAGTACACATCACACATTAAACACTGCCAGCAACAAACCTTTACCCATCTCAGCACTTGTCTCGGGCGAGGTCCTCGGCCATGGACTGCGATCCACCACTGGTATTGCCACCGGGCAACAGTGATGACAACTGTCCATCTTTCCACTGTGTACTGTCCACTGTATACAACGTGCATATCCCCACAACTTCTTCACCAGGAAAAGGTTCATGTGGGCCAACCCCTCAACACTCCTCGTGTCAGGTTGGAAACTCTCCAGTATGCACTTTAACAGGAAGCCTGCCACCATTGCAACACCAAACACTGCCTCGTGACGTGTCGCCTGAACTTCACTGCCTTTGCCCACCTTCTTTCTCCCATTTAGAGAAAGTTCCAGTGGGCATGATGACACTACAACACTCCTTGTGTTGTGTCATCTCATTTCCACTGTGTACACAAACTTCACTCACTCCCCAACAACGCTTCTAGCCGCCACTTGGGGATGCTCCAGACCACTCCCACTCGCCGTATCTGTATTACAAAGATAATGGGCGATGAAAGTGTTCTTGTTGGTCCAAGAGCTGGCAGCTACCACATCATTACTCGGGGTGCCAGATGAGAAGGCCCAAGACGCAGCCAAAACCCTCAACGCATGGGCCCCTCACATTCGCAGGGATGTCCAGATGGTCCAGTCCGTGCTCATACACTCGCGTGATGACCTTACAAATCCATTTCCCTATCTTCGCTGGTGACGGGAAGGGAAGGACACCTCCAGAAGCTCGATCCCATTGCAAAAACTGTGGAGTGAGTGTAGATCCTGCTCGTCCCGAACGTCCAGACTGCTCCGTCAAATTGGTCCTAAGAAAAGGTGGAGAGCCCGGACCGAGCCTTGGGCCCACTCCATACCCCCTAGATCAATCACTGTCTTCAATGCCTTAATCACCAAAGGCATGGGGGCCACATCTGGTGTTTGATTCTTCACAAGGAAGTCAAGGGAGGAAGGAAGGAAGGATGAATGTTCTTGCCATCTCTCACCAGAGCAGCTAGCTCGCTCAGCCGAGCCGCCAGAGCCACCAAGAAAAAGGGTCCTAAGGCGCCAACTCCAGACCGGCTAACGCCAAGGGCAAGCTCCATTTGGGGAACAACTGTTAGGCCTCGGTGTTGCATTCACAAACGCCCGGACCTGGCGTGAACCATG
Source organism: Lithobius niger (assembly GCA_023313725.1). NCBI lineage: Eukaryota > Metazoa > Arthropoda > Chilopoda > Lithobiomorpha > Lithobiidae > Lithobius > Lithobius niger. The sequence goes on from JAHWFP010249565.1 coordinate 11,409, forward strand.
TTCACTGGCCATCTCTCACCAGAGCAGCCAGCTCGCTCTGCCGAGCTGCCGAAGCCAGAGCCACCGAGAATAGGGTCTACTGCGATAACAGGAGCAACGAAGCCGAACAAAGAGGTTCGTAAGGTGCCAATTCCAAACTAGCCAACACCAACAGTAAGTTCCATCTGGGAAACAATTGCTTAATCCTTGGCCGTGCATTTACAAAGGCCCGAACCAGCCGTGATACATGTTCACTGGTCACCAGCTTCTTCCTTCCCAATGCCGACAAGACGGAGTTGATGGCCGAACGATATCCCTTAATGGCCGTCGGGGACAAGCCTTTGACAAATCGTTCTTCCAGGAAAGATGACAAAGCGGCTTCGGTCGGGCCCGTCGGATCAATTTCCACCTTCCGGCACCAGAAAAACCCAATTTTCCACCGGGCGTCGTAGTTTTTCCTGGTTGAAGAACGCAGGCAACCCAACATCCGCTCCAAAAGGTTTTTTCAAGTGGGACGACAAAGCGGCTTCTGTAGGGTCCGTTGGATCACATCCCTTCTTCTAGCACCAGAAACGCCAAACCTTCCACCTGGCCTCACTGTTCTTCCTTGTCGAAGAATGGCGGCAACCCTACATCCCCTCCGAGGCCTCAGTGGTAAAACCCTCACCTTCCAAATTCCTTACCACAGTCTCCACCCGTGAACTTGGGACAAGGGTGGGTCGCGCACCTCAGTGCTGGGTCAGGATGGAGTAGAGGAAGTGGGTCCTCCTTCGACAGTTCCACTAAGTAAGGAAACCATGACGCAGCTGGTCAGAGTGGTGCCACCAAAATGTATTCTCCCGGGGACTTGCGAAGAATGTTCCAAGACGCCTGCAGAAGCGAGAACGGGGGGAAACAGGTAGCTGACAGGCCTGCTCAATCGATGGAGAGAGCGTACGTGGCCCACATCGTCGAGTCCAGAAACGGCGAGACAAAGTGTGGGAGTTGGCAGTTGTAGCATGCCGCAAACAGGCCCACCCAGGCTTCCCCCACGTCAATAACGAGCCCTGGCACAGGCTGGGATCGAAACTTCATTCCGTTGTGTGAGTTCTCTGACGTGACAACTCGTCTGCTAGATTACGGAGCTTCCCTGCTACATGATGCAGACGCAGGTTGAGATGCAGGGCTTCGTGCAGTCGAAACAGCAGGGAGGTCTCTTCCATCATCAACCAAGAACAAGTCCCTCCTCCTATCATGACGTGAGCCACCGCCGTTGTGTTGTGCATCATAGCCATCCCCGCCTATCACGTTCTTCCCACGCAAACTCTTTCCTTGACCTGCACCGCCAGACGTTTTGCTCGCTTCTCCAGAACATTGATATGTAACTGGCATTCCTCATCTGACCCCACTCCCGCCGTCATGAGACCCTCGAAGTACGCCCCCCAGCCTGTGGAGGATGCGTCCGTGAAGAGAAGTCCAAACGGCGTTGGGTCCTGAATGGGCACTCCCCGGCAGGTGTTGAAGGGATCACCCTACCACAGACTGTAAACTGTCCAGAGAAAACACATCCCACCAGGACGACGAGGTTATCATTCATGGTTCCTGAACAAATGCATCGGCCTGACCTTCCATTCCCCGAAAGGAACCAGCTCAGCGCAGGAATCGACGACACCTGTTACTGACACCAGGTCCACTGACATAATCTCGGTGGCTAGCTGCAACCTTTCCATCCGATCCAGTAACCTCTCTACCTGTTCCTGCGATGGCCAACCCGTGAACTCGACCGTATCGAACTGAGCGCCGCGGAACACAAACTGCCTGCACGGCACCAGCCCGGGCATTTCCAACTGGACGCCTAGACCCAGAACCTTGAAGACACGTGGCCAATTGCCACCTGAGTACTTCCTCCGAGTGATGGCGGAGCAACCAAACGCTGATATAGGCATGGGCTACAATTTCCAAACAATGTAGAAACCCCCAATCCAGGCATAGCACTTCCGTGAAGACATGAGATCCGGTTGCAATCCCAAAAGGTAGGACACGAAACTGGTACGATTGACCTCCTACAAAAAGGCGAAACAGATGCCGAATCCCCTGGTGCAATGGACCATGCATGCATGCATCCTCGAAATAGATGGCAATTGTAACAACGGTTGGCTGCATCGCTTCTCTGACCGACCGAATCGTCTCCACCTTGAAAACGCTGCTTCTCTAGATGTTGGTTCAGCTTTCAGAGGCTGGAGTAAGCGGTCGTTCAGACACAAAAAACGGCGAATGTTCTCTGCCTACAGCGGACAGAGTGAGCACGCCGTCGGTGATGACCTCCCAGTTGTCCACATGGGGATGCAACCTCCCCCCCCCCCAACCCGCTAGAGAAATGGAGGAAGGTGAGGGGGGGGGACATCCATACCAGCTCCTGGGGGGACAGCCCCGAGAGGCACCCATCCACGATGTGAGAATCCACGGAAAACGTCCCCTGCCTTGAAAAGGGGGGTGACCCCTGGAACGTGCAACGTGCTGCTGTGACGTGGAGAAATCCGTGCAACGTGCGTTGTGGAAAACGCTTGCAGGCATGAACCTGAGAACGAGGGAGGATGTGTTCTCAGCTCAAACACAAAATGCCGTGCAGTGTTAGCAAATTTTCGGTCCCTTGGAAGGGAATCGACGTTCTAATGATTTCAAACCTAGATGTAAGCCGAACAACGGCGTCTGGACCTCAGACAAGAATGAAAAATCCCCCACCCGAGCAATGCCGCCGGGGCTTGCAAAGTACGGGGGAAGGGGGGGGGGGGAAGAGACTCGATGCAAGTAGACAAAAAAGTTGACCTGACATTGCAAAAGTGGACAACTCCGTTTTACAAGTTAGCAGTCACTCGACGTTGTTCTAAGACAAGACCTGAATTTAATTTCAACTCAAAGAGATGAACCGAGTTTCCATTCACAATGAGTTAATGGTTCCAACCCAGCCACACGCCAGGAGCGAGGTCGGGGGAGGGGGGGGCATCCTGGGGGCATCCTGGTCAACCTCCTACAGAATCTTGCGTCTTTGAAGTTGAGAAATAAAACAGCAGAAAACTTAGCCAGCAAAAGGCGACAAAAGGGTTCATTCTGCAGATTCCTGATTTCCATTCCAAAACTCCAAACGTTTTACTAATAGGCCTCACACTGTACAACAAAGGCTGTAGTGCAACCGTAGTAAAATGCCCTTATCCAGCCACAGACTCTCATACAAAATTCAGTGTCAGTAACGAGCAAGGAATTTTAAAATTAAAAGAAAAAATAAAAATTCCTTCAGATCTGTTGAAGTCTGAGTACGGCATTTTTCGGCGCTGATCAGACTTGTGCACCACTCGGGGCTCCGTGGTGTTCGCCACGTCCTGATTGTGGGTCTTTTCCCCTCTATGGGAACTCAACATAGTGGCTGAGACTCGTTTTTGGCGTTTTCTCTGCCACGAGACATTTTAGGGCTAACTCCCTCCTTGGAGTTATCAATTTTTGTTGCATGCCCTTCACACTTCCTTCTTGCAAGGATTTTACAAGCCACGAATTAACCATCAAGGAATTTAAAGTTAAATTAAAAATCCTTAACGAAATTAAAAGAAATGCAAAATTTGGAAGGCGTTTCCGATGCAGCGACCGTTTGATCAAATGAAAGAATCACCGTAAAAACCCGCACGATACGGCCAATGTGAAGAACCAGACACGGCCATGCAACGGCCTGTCAACTCGCAATGGCGATGGCCGGCCACAGCCCGTGACGAGAGCCGGGAAGTGTAACCAGGATGTGGCCAAGGACTAACAAAGGTGCAACGTGAACTACACGTGGCTAACAAGGAACGCTGACGAACTGTGAAGAATACTACGATGTTTAGCATCCTTGAAGTTATGACAACTGAACATATCGAACTTCTAGCAACAAGTGGCGATTGGTGGTTAACAAGTGGCGATTGGTGGGTAACGAGTGGCGATTGGTGGTTAACAAGTGGCGATTGGTGGTTAACGAGTGGCGATTGGTGGTTAACGAGTGGCGATTGGTGGTTAACGAGTGGCGGGTAACGGGTGGCGATTGGCGGTTAATGAGTGGCGTGTGACACTCCTGGCACAACGCACCGCCCTTCAGCATCAACAGTACGCATCTAGTGCGATTCGCCGGCGATGAGGATCTGTTGAAGTCTGAGTACGGCATTTTTCGGCGCCTATCAGACTTGCGCACCACTCGGGGCTTCGTGGTGTTCGCCGGCGATGAGGATCTGTTGAAGTCTGAGTAAGGCGTTTTTCGGCGCCTATCAGACTTGTGCACCACTCGGGGCTTCGTGGTGTTCGCCACGCCCCGAGTGTGGGTCTTTTTCCCCTCTATGGGAATTCAACATAGTGGCTGAGACTCGTTTTTGGCGTTTTCTCCGCCACGAGACTTTTTGGGGCTAACTCCTTCCTTGGAGTTTTCAATTTTTTGTTGCATTTCCCTCACACTTCCATCTTGCAACATTGCCCCGCACTAACAGCTCCGGTTCAGACACGACCGTCTGCTGTAGTGCAGCCACAGACCCAGTGCCAACAGCTTCATTTTTTCAACTCACCACAGGCAGCTTCCCAGCAACAACAGTTTCGGTTTCGCAAACGAAGCTCCTCCTCCGCGACGATAGATGGCAGCACTTGCTTGGCAACTGATGGCACGACCATGGAGGAAAGAAAAGAGCACGATTGGCGTTTGGCGGTTGCCATCTGCGCAAAAAACGCCCCCATCTGCTCCTGCAGCACGGCAAACTTTCAGCACAAATCCAATCAAATCAAAAATTCATTTTATGCCTCACGAACTGCAAACATCTCAAATTACCAGGGTCAACTGGAGACATGGACAGCAAGGAAGACAGCCCGGCGATGAAGAAGCATTCCCGGCTTCAACCACATTAGGCCTAACGGAAGCGTCCGTACACCAAGCCAAACAAAACACAAGTGGGGCATTTAGGTTAGTAATAAAAAATTCCGACAACGTTCAAGCGGTGTTTTAGATCCAGAAGGAGACTCAATCGAACCTATATGTATAATTTTTTTTTCTTTTTTCGAAAAACACGCGACATCGGACCAATTTCACTTCTAACACCTAATTTTCGTCCCAAAATCCATCAAAACCAGGTAAAACTACATGGCCACCACTGGCAACCGAAGGGTGAATGTCTTGAGGGTTTAATTCTTCATTATTTTCACACGAACACTCGGGAAAATCCCCCGACTCGAACAAAATGAAATCTCGGGCAAGGAACACGAAACGCCGGATTCCCTGGCGAAAAGCAAAAAAGAACGGAGCAAACATTACACACGTCTGCCTCGTCCCATACCCGAAAACGAAGTGACATTGTTGGGCTGGCGCTGGCTTGTTGGAGGCAACGATTGTTGCGCACCAAGTGGCAGATAGGCTAACCTCATTGCATTGCAAGTGTTGCAGGTGTTTTAAACTTTTAAGGGGTTTAAAAAATCGGGTAGAAAAGCAAATCGAAAACGATTTTAGCACATACTAGAGGTTAGTATTTTACAGATAGTAAGAAACCCAAAAGTGCCACGAAATAAAAAGACGAACAGCGTTTTGAAGATAATCAATTTTCGTCATCAGGTTTATGAACTGTAATTTTTAAAACATGGCAGGGCCACTTAGTCATCTCATTTTTAAAAGCATACACAATAATTTTAAAAGAATAAAATAATAAACCATAAAACATGTGAATAAAACATGTGACGACTTAGTGGCCTTGCCATGTTTTAAAAATAAAAAATATATAATTTAAAATTATATTATGTATGCTGTTAAACATGCCAAGGTTTTAAAATTTTAATTTATAACTTGATGGCAAAAATTTATCATTTTTGAAGCGTTGTTTGTCTTTTTATTTGTAGCACTGCTTGGTTTTTACTTTCATAATCTGTTTCAATGGGGAGGTGGGGGTCAGTAAATTTGTGAAATAACACATATATTGGAATACTATCAAAATGATGGGATGAAGAGCAAAAAAGTCACCAAAAATTAGGACTAATTTCACGAAAAAAAATCATCCGATTTTCCCAAATTGTTACCCTCTTCATCGGTAACGAAAAGAATTTGACGTTTGTGACATCATTTTCTGGGAGGAGGGGGGGGGGGGGAGAGGTTTGAGGAGGTTGCAAAGGTTGCGGCAAAGAATGACGGGGGGGAGGAGGGGAGGAACAAAACATGGCAAAACATTATTTGCATATGAACGCCATTACTTTGCATGCAAAAATGATGGTGGTGCCATCTAGTACGATGTAAATACACTATGAACTGGCCCCTAACGAGAGCCGCAAATTACGAGAATCCGTAACTCGCCTCAAACTATACACTCATGGCAGTACGTATAGCTCCTAATTAATGGATAGTGGAAGTAATAGCTATAAAGTGTGTTGGCTAACTATCCAGTTCTGAAGAACACAAATGTATGGCCCTTTCACATATGAATCTCGGAATTAGCACCTTGTCAGTCCCGTTTGTACCATTTAATTGCTTCACCAGGCATTTATTTCAAAGCAGGGTTGATTTTCTTCCAAGTAGAAAAAATGGGGAGAGGGAAGAAAGTGGTTGACTTTAAATAAAGCTGAACAAAGGAAGAAATAATTGCTGGGAAGAAGTAATTTTAGAGTAGAATTTAAGTTTTGCGACACATTCTCACCGTATTAGTGGTCAATCCACAAAGAAATGGCTTTATTGAGCCAACTCATCAAGTGCAAAACTTTGTCATCGTAGCTCCTCCCAGAAGAAATGAAAGGGACCATAAACACCTGGGAAAACGACGGATTTTTGTTCTACTCTTGGAATAAACTTGTCACCCCTGTCTAAAGATGGCCTCGTATGGCCCAGAGTAATAATATTCAAAATGTCCGACAACAATTTCCTTGCTCATAATAACTTTTGTCTCAGGCACTCTGGCCATGTTCATGCTTCTTTCAAAGTCCATCAGTCATGGGATGGTACCACAAGACTGGCAGAGGTCCAACATCACACCCATCTACAAAAAGAAAGGATCTAGGCTTACAGCACTGAACTACCATCCAGTGAGTCTTCTCCCTCGTGTAAGCAAGATTTGTGTAAGGATCTTCTTGGCAGAAGTTAATCAGGAACTTGATAAACTTGGCATCTCCGATGACATCTCAACACGGCTTTGTTCCGGGTAGGTCGTGCATGACGAATAACCTTATTGCTAGAAACCAATGGACGAAGGCAGTCGACATCTTCTTTGCAGACATTGAAAAGGCCTTCGATACGGCGGTACGTGACATCTTTATCTACGACCTGTGCTCCCGCGGGTTTAGTGTTGAAAAGGTTAAATGGGTCTCTAGCTTTTTAGAAGACTGAGAGCAGAGAGTTATCGCTAAAGAGGAAGCTTCCAAATGGTCCCTGTTACTTCTGGCGTGCCACAAGGCTCAGTGCTCGGGCCGAAGCTGTTTGCCCTTTACACAAGTGAATCACATGATGCACTTCAGGGCGACTGCTACAAGTTTGCAGACGATGTCAAAGAGACTCTATAAAGATCAACGAAAGGAGCAACGCTAACGTGCTTCAAAGAGTCATCGATCTTCTCCAATCTGGTACTCTGCCAATGGCATGAGGCTTCACCCTGAGAAGAGCTTTGTTATGTATATAGGGCACAAAAACTTAAACAAGCCATACCATCTGGACCATAAGAGACTCAAAGATACCAACCAAATCAAGAACCTGGGCGTTATTATGGAGTCCAATCTGTCTGTAAGCAAGCAGTGTGCTGCGGCTGCTGCTAAGGCGAAGCGAATGGCTGGCTTCCTTTTCAGGCATTTACCTAGGCTTTCTCCTGAAAACTTTGCTAGAGTCCATAAGATTCCCATCCGGCCACTTGTGGAATTCTCCAGTGCAGCATGGGCTCCATGGTTACAGCGTGACATTCAGGTGTTAGAGAGGGCGCAGCGATTCGCTTCTCGTGTTCTCATGAAGGATAAGGTGGGCTACGAGGAGTGGCTGACTCTATCCAGGCTGCCAACTCTGGAACAGAGACGAAAGAGGGGCATGCTAATTGAGTGCTTCAAAATCCTCAAGAGGTATTACAGACTCAACCCAAACGAGTTCTTCACGATGGTCACCACCACTAACTTAAGAGGGAACTCCCTCAAGCTACACAAGCCACACATGTACGGAAACACTTTTTCTCTGTTGCCGTTATTGATGAGCGGAACATTCTTCCAGACGACCTGTGCAAGGCCAGCTCAATTAACTGTTTCAAGGCAATGTTGGACAGGCACATGCAGCAGCATTAACTCCCCTGCGAGGCATGGCTACAAGTCACAGACTTTGCCGTAATCTGAACTGAACTAAACTAAACATTGTAAAAATGCAACCTTTCAACACTGCCTACCGTAAATTTGCAGCAAATTAGTGGAAACATGCTTTCATTTGACTAATTGCATTAGTACTGCTTATATTTCTGAGACTTGTTTAGTGTACCAAAATGCCTAACAGTCTCTTACGTGATGGTTAGTTTTGCCTTTGATATTCCATGCATCTTAAATGTTTTATTACATAGTCCGTTCAAAAGTAACCTCTTCTATTATGTTAGTTTATCAGCTTTGGTCAGTTTTACTGAAAGGAGAAATTCAAGTACAATCCTAATGAAGAGAGTAGCAAATGAGCCAAGTAACTGTACGTCAAATTGGGTTCACATACCTAATGATAGAAACATACATCCCTGACTGGTCTGTGGTAACAACACTAGATGCTCGATTCTCTCTTCCACCATTAACGCTGAAGTTAAAATGGTTTTGACTAAAATTCTTTAACACTTGCTCATCCAGCGTGGTACTGAAAACATAATGTAACCATTGTTTAAATTTTATTACCATCACAGCGTTTTCACAGCAACATAAAACTTAAACAGCATTTTCACAGCAATTAAAAAAAGGGGAGAGTTTTAAAGATAAATTAGTATTGATAGCAAATCACGCAGAAAGAGTCCACCTATCTTCTTCAGGCTCTTCTACAACTGCACAGTACAAACTTCTAACGGCATCGTTGCAAAGTCAAGGCATAAGTTCACTATCTCGTCAAACGCTATCAGATTTGGTGCTCCTACAATATTTACAAGGGACTCCACACACAATGCACTCCTCTCGTATTTACAAGATGATCTTCCTTTTTTCCCATTGTCTAGCAACTTATCCTAAAATAATTATCTTTAAATTTTAGCTTAAAACTTAATTTATTTAATGCTCCTTGTCCAATAATCAAAGAAAAGGTGCTTCGTCGGGCTCTTCAACATTGATGCCCACCCAACAATGCTCCTTATCACTTTGCATTTCATATAACATTTTCCGGTTCAATGAAAGGGGGGAAGTGGGAGAGTTCATTTAAAGATCAGTATTTTAGGAGAAGTTAAAACTAGGGATCGACCGGATACCGGGTAATTCACATACAAAAATGACCTATAAGTTGCAGCTATGGTGTTAATTTTTGCTCTGTTTCACATTATTTTCTTACATTAAACACTTAGAAGTTTTACGCTATTATGAGTACCAGTATAGTATAATTGCATGTAGGCTACAGAACTGTTTTTGAAATGTTGCTAAATTCTGCAAATTTTTTTTGAAACGGTCAAACAAAGCACCCACAATTTTTCTAGTTGTAGGATTTCTCATTGATTAGCCTACTGCTTCATTTCAAAAAATAATTTGCAAAATTTTGCAATATTTGTGAAACAAGTATGTAGTCTATGCATTTATTTTAGATTAAAATTAATGAATTTTGGTTGCATTAAAAAAAAAATCAAAATCACAACAGGTCTTTTATTTACAGCTTTTTTTACGTTGGTTTCGTTCCTTTTTTTTTTTTTTTTGCTTTCGTTCCGTTTTGTATTGTGCACAGTATAACTAAGACCAAAAGCAAAATAAAAGAACGAAAGCAACAAAAAAAAGGAACGAAACCAACATAAAAAAAATTGTATTTACTTTTTTTCATTTTATGAACAAAACTGTCTCGACTCTTGTAACATGGAAGTCATCTTTGGTTTATCATGCTATTATTTCTTGCTAGTTTTTGATGCCGTCTTTAAACCGTCTTACTTTTCGAATTTAACCCCTGGGCATCCAAACCATGATTTATCATCACTTCAAAACCGTTTCTAAAACTCCCGTTCGCAAAGAAAAACTGCCATTGCACACAACGGAGGTGTAATTCTGACTGAATTAAGTACTTTGGCACGCATATTTTGGATTTATTTAATTTAAAATCATTGTTTAATTACGTCAAGTGAAGTTGTTAGGCGTGTCATCAAAATTGACGTGAAATTGCTTTTATTTGATAAGACTAGCCCTTGGTTCAAATTGTCGTAACACAACAACGCAACAAACAAACGGCCGCCATCTTGGTCGCGTTGGAAAGCTGGGATTCCCCGATTGGCAGGTGATCACTCATCGCGGTGGGGGCCAGTCGCAAATGACGACACGCGAAGCGAGTCAAGGTCAACTAGCAGGAGCGCGTCTCTTGGTGGACAGCCGCCTGGGAGTGGGAGCGCGATGGCGGCCGTAAACTGATTGCTTTCAACGATAATGGATATAAATTAGGAAATAAAACAACTTTAAACTACTTCTACGGTATTAAAAACGTTAAAAAAGGAGTTCGGAAGCCGTAAACAATGCTGTAATGGAAGAATAACCAGAGGACGTTATCACTTCAAGGTCTCCCATGTACTGCAACGGAAGGTGAATATTTTCGTAAGCGCATTTACATAATTGAACGTCAACTTTTTCTTTAGTTATGGAAACCTAATACGATTGTCCCAAGTATATTTTTGTAATAATTATTACATCTGCAATTTTTTATACCCGTAGATCGCTTAGTTATTTTACTACGATTTATTTTACCGAGGCATGCAATATGTTTACGGCGACAATGTTTTGGTTGTGTTTCAACCGGTATCTGGTTCAATATAATTGCCGGATCCGGATCTCGCCGGATACCGCATGACTGTCGATCCCTAGTTAAAACTAATTTTATCTTTAAAACTCCACTTTCATTTTCCTTAAAAATTCTGACATTTAAATTTGTCCACAAGAAGGTGGGGCCTGGCAAAGGTGGCCTAAGAAAGCACCTGATAAACCTTTTTTTGTTTCGACTTAAGTCAAATTTGATTCATATGATGTACCTATGGGCGATATTCAAAACATTCGAGTCGTGCACATTATGCAATTTGTAATCGAACTCGGCTCGTTGCTTGAATCAATAATCCAAAAACTCGAATCCAGTATAAATGTGATTACTTCGCCAATTTTTGACCAATTTCGACTTTCCAATATTCCAAACTCATCATCTCAACGAGAGCTTTCTGATGGTGTAGATTCAAAGCCGTTAGCTCAAACAGTTTTTAAGGTATATCCTTAAAACTGGACAACTGTTTATGCACATTAACCCACGTAGTCCGTTTAGCACCATTTTAGTTATTATCATAACAAATTAAAAAGTAACTTACACACAAACTACCATAAATCGTCTATTAAACACCCTGGCTTAGCTAACACCCATCCCACCTCCCCCTCCCCCCAAATCAGCACGTTTCTACTAGCAATTGACTAAAAGCTTCAAACGTTTACCGAAATCAAGTTTTCCCCTTTAAACATTGTTTTTATGGGGCAAAATTAACTAAAAATGTAATAAATTTAACGAAATCAACATTTAATCCAACGTGCTTCATGTGAGGTTGTTTGTAATCCCAGAAAGGTCGGTCATTGGCATGCGTGATCTGGATTCAGTCTAGCAAAAATTCAATGCCTTTATTCTCATTTACTTAGAAATTTAGTTTATTAAAGCGTCCCTCCTCCAAATTACAACATAATTCCTAGTTTAAACTAATTTATTCTAGGTCAAGTTTGGTTGGATCCGTGCTACATGGCCAGCAGTCTCAGGAACTTGCATCCAGACTGTGTTAGTGCAGAGCAGCTTAGGAGTTGCTGGTCTAGATAGATGCAAGTCCCCGAGTCAATTGGCCATTTAGAAGGGGTCCCATCAAACTGATCTAGCAATTTAAAACATCGCAGACGAAGGTTTGTTTCTGTAATAATTTCCTAAGAAATTAGTTTAAACTGTAAATTATGTTGGAATTTCAATGATGGATAATCTAATATGCTAAATGAGATATACATACTAAATTATTTAGTGAAGAAAGGCATTGTGTTAATGCTAGACTGAACCCTGATAACGATGTGAATGATTAACTTTTCCCACGATGAATTTAGCCTACACGTCGTCCCTGGACAGTAGTATGATACAAAAATTGAATTATAGCTTTTTTAACGCCCACCCCCTTTTTTTTGAATTAATTTTAGACGCCCATGGGCATTTAATAGGCGATTTACGATATGTACAGTCAATACTCGAATTCGACTCGGCTCGACTGCAATTAAAATGATTGTGCTTGCTGACGCGTACAACAAACGTTTACTAACTTTCTTACCTACTTCATTTGTAACACCCTCCTGGGCTGTCAACTTGCACTACTGCCTCATAATGAAACTTAACTCAAATTTGTTTCCTCCACCAATCACCCTTACATCTTTAAGATAATGACTGAGGAAGATGGTTTTGTCTTTCCCAGAGCAGGGAGGCTGCCCCACCTCATCCAATGGAATACCCGAGACAAATGCTCATGATGAACCTAAGGCTCTTAAGCTCATGGGCACTCACCTTTGGAGGGCGAGCTGCATGATTTGGTGCAGTTTCATATGCACTCCTGATTGCATTGTAAAACCACGGTTAGTTGGGGAATTTTGTGTCCCATCGGCCAATAAATTCTTTCAAAATACCACGGAACACAGTCCAACAACATGTTCCAATTTAAAGTACATTACACGTCTAACCTGAAAGTCCATTTGACGTACATAAAAATGAGACTATGCATCACCCACTCAGTGCAAACAATTCAAACCAGTGCTGCATTAAGCACACAAACTAGGCTTTGACTGTGGTTATATTAAAACAGTGGTTATATTAAAACACAATGCCAATCTCGTGAGAGAGGTAGACCCAGGATCATGACGTATTTCATCCATGGAAACACTTTTCTCAAAGCGAGAAATTCCAGCAACCAAAACTCATAAAACTAGCCATGCAAATTTTTCTTGGGTCTAACGGAAGTGAATGAAAGTATTGAAATTTCTCCAGGTTAAAAATTCGTCACGTTCAAACATAAGGCAAAATTTTGCCTTATTTATTTTTTAATGAGGCTTTCCTTTCAATGAAAGTTCCAAATTGATTCTGGGAATACTTTCAATGAGAACAAGCAAGTGTAAATCACTGCAGTAGTAAGCGTAGTACAGTAAGCCACGGTAGCCACCTTTATGCAAAGTCGGAGTGGCGTGACCCAGATTTGAAGTAGCAACTGACCTCCAAATCGCCATTATTTTTAAAATTTTACCACTAGAAAAAACAAATGTAACTAGCTATAACCACTAACTATAGCCAAATAAACTAGGGCCGTCGTCACTTCCACTGTCGACACAATGAAACGGAGTATGCTATCTTTGCCATTTGGCTAGGTTTTCCCTTCTTCCAGACTGCCCCCCTACTTATTTCTCAATGGCATGTCCGCTTTAAGAGAAGCTCCAATTAATTTGGAAGTTGGGTAACAATCAACCATACAATTGATTCAAGTTACATAAACATTTATTTTCATGTTTAAAATGCTGATTTAAATCCATCAATTGTTGTTGTTTAGCTCTTGTAAAACACGCCTTTAACAATTAGACGCAGCCTCAGCTTAACAACTGACAAAGCCACGGCTCTCTCGTTGTTTGGCTGTTGGCTCTTGTCTCTTGGCACAGGCATCTTCCCATTTTGTCACCCCGATGGTTCCTCAACCTCACGTCTGATTCAGATTTCTTTTTGAAACTTTGTCCAGATAACCATGCTACTACAATGCTAAAATGTGTGCTAAATGTGTGTGTGTTGGGGGGGGGGGGGAAGGGGAGAGATAGACGTAAACTATATGTGCCAACATTTAAAATTAGTATTTTTAACAAAATTTTAACTGGCTTTCAGTTCACAAACTCCGCGAAGTAGAATTTTCTGTCACTGACTGCGACATCAATTGTCGGGAACAAATTATCTGCAGCTAGTCTGGTTTTTTTCCCGTATGGTTACCACATATTTTTTGGTTTTTACTGAATAACTTTTCACTGCTTTATCACATTCATCTGGCTCTTCCACCAACGGAAAGGCCTCGTCGAGACGGTTAAAATGGTGTATTGGACTGTCCAAATCAGTCAAAAATGAACGAAATGGTAGAAATTTGGTCAAAACGGCACTTTTGTCTGCGTCTGTGCCAATCGCACGTCGCACCCCTTTCTGCCTTCGGGCACAAAATTTTAACTACAAAATTGATATCAGTCAGAAAGACTTCATTAGGATTTTAGGTCCATCAAGTATAGTTAAGATATGCAGATAATATTAACAAGCAGGCTCAACTAATATATTTACTTGAGCATTTCATCAGTTAATGGCTTCACAGATGGGCGGAGAGAAGGGTCACCAAGATCTGCCATCTTCACAGCGGAGGTCTTCATGGCCTAACAGACCAGAAATAAAGTTTTCATATCTTCGATAAATGTTTTAGGCCATTTTAAAAAAGAAAGTTGTTTCCCGAGCGAAAACAAATTTTCCATACGGGCGGTTATTTTTATTTTTACATTTTTTTTTTAGCCACACCAACAACAATAATTGCTGTTGTTAAGAGTAATAATAAATAGTAGTAGTAATGATATACTCTTATCCCTATTGTTGGTGTGGTGCTCGTGATGGTTTTTTTTTTGTTCCGGTGTCTCGTAATCGTATTTTGTTGCAAGCACTGCGGTAAATAGCAAGGAAAATGAAAAGGCAAGGTCCGTACGGCTGCGTTTAGGCGGTCCGGCGATGCCTGAGAAACAACTTTTTTTTTATATGCTTAACCACTTCTCATTAGAAACTATAGTAGAACCTCAATTATCCGACGATTACTTAACCAACATATTTGGTTAACTGACACCCCCTCCTTAGAAAATGTGTAGCAGAAACTGATTTAGAGAATCCCTCAACACGCACTACCCGGCCACTTTGCTGCACTTGGCCTTAGTGACCTTATCGACTCTGCAAATACCGGCAACTGGCGACTACAGTCGCGAACGAATGACATACTCAGAAAAAGAAGCACCACAAAAACGAACATAACGGGTTATCTTGAATTTTCGTTGGAAATACAGTAACATATGGATGTAAACAATACAATTGACAGTCCCCATCTATCTTCATCAGAAGTAAAAGCTTGCTTTCGAAAGAAAAAATATCACATCGCTACACGTTTTTTGAACGTTCACCGCTTCGTTACTACAATGTCCACTGATCTTTACAAAAGAAGCTAGCTCAGTGCTTCACTCTCGGTTGAGATCGCAGATCAATTCAATGAATTTAAAAATGAGGTGATAATTGAATCTTTTTTTGCTTTGTTTTTACTTGTGAAGAAGAAGGTGATAGGACTACCACAGACCCTGTGTGTTCACCAAAAGCATAAGAGGACTTTTAGTGTTCGTCAGAGTGTGGTAATTGTGTAATTTTTCCGATGATGTCATCAAATCACCCCAGTATAAGTAGTAAACACCGTACAACAGATAATTGAGGTTCTACTGTATCACAGTAGACACAGTCATTTGGTTAAGAAAGTTGCCTGGCTAATTTGTCAAAAAATAAAACCTTTAGTTAACAAAAGAAAAGTGCATAAATAAAAACCCCAAAAGAGTTAGACTAAATGTTGAAAACTAAAAACAGCCCCCCCTTTTTTTTTTGGAATTTAACACCAAATAATAACTGGAATACTAAATATTATCAACAACAAAATGTCAACCACACTTGAAACGTTAATTTTCAAACTTCGGTTGAAGACCCCCCATGGTGCAGTAAGTGTTTGTTTAGGAAATATTATACAGTTACAGACATCGATTACTCAAAACTTGGCCTATGTTTCTTCAAACAAAAATTCAAACACTACACCACAAAGATGAACATACAGGTTATCTTAAATTTTTGGTGGAAAACAGTACAGGCACGTGGATATTCAAGGATAGAATAAACACAACTACTATTCTCGTCCAGCTTCATTAGAAGAAAAAAAATTACTGGAAAGATAAGAAGATAGCATCACTGAGCGTCTTTCAAATTTATCAAATTGTTGCGACCACCACTGATCTTTACAAAAGATCTAAGTTCAGCATGCAGTCGGTAGAGTATGCAGGAGAGTTCAGGTCACACCACAAGATCAAGTGCGCATATGAAAGGCTGGTGACATTCATTAAGGTGAACTTGGATCTTTTGTAAAGATCAGTGATGGTTGCAACAATGTGGTAAATTAAAAAAAAGCTCATTGCTCATTGATGCGATCTTCTAATAGTTTCCCAGCAACCTTTTTTGTCTTCTGGTGACGGTGGACGAAGACAGACATTGTTGTTTATTCCGTCGTTGAATATGTGCCTGTACAGTTTTCCACCGAAAATTCCAGATGACCTGCATGGTTCATCTTGGTGGTGTAGTGCTTGAATTTTTGTTTGAAGATGTCGTTCGTTTGGCGCAGTCGTTGGCAGTATTTTAAAAATGGCCTATGCTACTTGATCCTATCAGTGGTGATATGTCTTCCTGTATCATACAGCAAGAAAACTTACCTCAACCATAGACTTGAAGAGGTCGTGGTGATCCATGGTGGTTAAATTCAAATGGCTCAAAAGGTTTAAAGCCATGAGCAAAGCTGGTCCACTCGAGGGAGGTGGTGTACTCTCCACAACAAAACCTACGTACCAATCAGTGATGCATAAAGCAAAAAAAAAATGTATCACTAAAACACATTGCGGTCAAGGCAGGGACCAAGCAGTACAGAATCCAAACCCAAAGTAAGCTTGTAAATACTAATTGTTACTACCATAATACCAGTCATTAGCCAGTTGCATCACAGAAATTTTAACTTTTTAAGTAAACATAGAAGTAGCCTAAAGCAATCATGTTCTTACACATTGTTGAATGCATAGTGTTAATCTGAACTAGAAGCAGAATAACAACAGTTTGAAGAGCTTTTCATCTCTTTGGGCAACAAAATACATTGTCTGCAGGTAAAGGTCATTGACCACATGCAAAATGATTTAAAGAAAAAAAGAACTTACAAAAGTACAAAAGAACAAAAGTATTTATAAAGTATGGTTTTTTTTTTTGGGAGGGGGGGTGGAGGGGAGAGTGGGAAGAGGAAATGAATAAAACATTAAATCGATAATTTTAAAGATAAAATTAGTTTTTACTTATCCTAAAATCTTACTTTATAGTTTTAGCTTTAATTCGATAATTAAATGCTCAATGTTCAAAGATTTTAAATTTCAACTTTTAAGAGGCTTCATAGCTCACCACCGGATGGCAAGCATGCTCACTTCCCAGCATGCAACGTGACTCCCATCTCTTTGCATTAGCAGAACTTATCTGTTTAGCAAAAGCGGGGACGGTGGGTAGAATGTCAATAAAGGCAAGTATTTTAGGATAAGTAAAAATTAATTTTTCTATAAAATTATAGTTTTCACTACTATCCGAAAATATTAACCTTTAGTTTTAGCTGACTTTGTCCAAAAGGAGGTGGTTCAAGGTAACCCAAAGCTGAAAATGTGCAGATGACACCTTAACACCCAACAGTTCCAGAAACGGACGAAGGCGTACACCGGAACAAAAACACCAACTTTCGAAACACAGCAGCCATACATAAAGTCCTGTCGACTGCGTTGTGAGCCTCAACATAACTTGTTCACTAATCTGTGTCCCTCCATAGACCCACTCACAACGCACATGCATGGCCCAAGAAAGCATACATACTGCGCCAAGAGCAGGCTACGACTACGTCTGAAGGCACGCCAGCCACCAAGTCCAAGATGAAGTCGATGTTCGCAACTTCTGCGTACGTACTTCCGGGGGAAGAACCCCAAGCCACCAGTAAACAAATTCCATTTTCGAAGTGACTGAATCCTGACATGTAAACATCACCGCACCCAACTTCGTTCCAACCTGGCGTCAACACAGCTGAGAGGTGCCAGCGACACTCCCCCACACTGTGGTGATAACATCTCAGTTTCAATGTCGATGCAGTGTCGACATGCCAACAACCCAGTTACAACATCCACAATGCAGGCTGTGCAAACCGCGCGGGATTGATACGCAAGCTACCCAGCTGCGATATCACCCCTGCAGCCAGCCACCCCAAACCTCAACAAGGAATGTATTTACACTTGCAACGCTTTCCAATATGCTGCACCGTTCATGGGGGTGAAAAGAACAGAACTCACCTATGTGGACGGACACTTCTGTCTGTAGGCAGCTGATCAATGGAGCACAGTCCAAGTCTACAGCCAGCAGTGAGATGTCATTGCAATGTGTTCATACCCAATTTGCCTGGCTTTATTACTGTATGGAAAAGCATACTACATAAGACCCGCTAGTCGGTGGTCGTGCCCAAAATCCAGAACACAATGCCCGTGACCTATCCTTTACATGCCCATATGCCTTTAGTCCGGTACACGAACACTGAAATGAACTAGTCTCTATCGTAGGCAATGGCACTAACCCAGACATCTATAACATGTAAGCCTCCGGCCAAATGCTCTGGCCTGTGGCAATTTCGTCTAAAAACGGATGCTCTCGAACCTCTGGCCAAACCTCCAGCCAAAAACAAACAAACATGCTGGGTCCAACTCTGGACCTATTCCATCGTCTAAACATATCTCGTGGTAAACAAATCTCATTGTTGGGCCACACCACATTCATACTTTTCCAACCAACACTACATTACAACTGTATTACTACATCTTCACGGCAGGACTTCCAATTTCGGACAAATTTTTACGTAATATTCAGTGATAATAATATGAATAATTATTTAATTTAAAAATCTCCATTCCATCTATCACAACCAACACGGCCATGCCGCCGCCTGTTGTCAATAACCGGTCTCGACTCGGACCCCTCTGTGTATTTCCTATACGACCGGTACTCACGACGCCTCCGAATTTTCATGAAAACACTCTATAGAGTCCGGTTCGCCCATAACCACATTCACTGCCTACTGCATTTTATTACTCAGCAATCTTGGCAATTTTTAATTCATGGCCTATCCCCGGCAAATTATGTGTATACTATCTCACTCCGACCGGCTCCTACCCCATATCCAAGTGTTATCAGAAAAATCACTCTAGCCCATACGACATTCAAAGCACTCTTAATGCCACCCGCATTTCATTACCCAGCACTCTGGATATTTTTTACTACACGGCACTCTCCTGGCCACTACAGTCTATTTCTTTCTCACTACCAACACACCACACAAGATCGCTGGTTCCACCGAACTTCTACGTCGTTAGGCCTATCACGTCGCCATCTTTGTTGAGCTCGTCTATCTTTTTCTTACCACTGGCATTTCCAAAGTGGGTGCCACTGCAAACTCCAGAAAAACTTCCAATAACCCACTCGTAACGCCTTCAGCTGCTTCAAATCCTCCACAAGTATCTTGCCAACCTAAATAAATTCCTGGTTCGCCAATCCAACTTCGCTGCTGGCTGAAACACCAACCCGTTCATGCCACAACAAAAGAAAAAGTGAAGAAAGAAGCATTGCAGACACTGGAAGTGACGTTAAGTTTTTGCATTAATTAAGGTTTAATTAGATGCTAATTACAAGAGTTCAAATGTGCCGCGTCAAAGGATGCTTCCCATTTGTAACATATCTCTGCGCGATCACCTCAGCGGCAAGTCTTAAATGACATCATGCACGAAGAACAGGGTTCTTTTTTTCATTCACGAACAGAGAATGCTCGTGTGTTGGACAGCGCTTCCTTTAGCCCTGACCTTGGCATTTTAATGCTTTTTAGAACTAAACAGATTGGGAGGGGAGGGGCAGAGCACCAGTTACCATCTTGCGAAAGGAGGAGGGATAGTAGGAAGGGGAGGGGGAGTATTTAATTCAACTAACGATCCAAATTCAACTATGTGTAGCAAAAGGGAAGAAGCGAAGGAAAGGAACAGGTAGGAGGATAGGAATGTAGGGGAGGAGTGGAAGACAGCAAGGAGATGATGGGAGGAAAGGGAGAGGGGAGGAAGAGGTTAGGAGGAAAAGGGAAATATTACAGGAAGACAAATTGCCTGTTGCAGTCAACAACTAGGCAACACCGTCCAAAAACTGGGAAGCAACCATGGGCAAAACCCCGAGCGAAGCCGGGTACGACTGCTAGTCTCTTATATAAACAGGATGAAAAGCCAATCGGCTCGATTAGTAGAAAATAAATACAGATACCAGTCTATTTCCGACTTTCCGTTGCCTTTAGGACTAAATGTCAGATTGATTGAGCGGGAATTGAACCTTGGACCTTCGACACCTAAAGACCAAAGCCCTACATCTCAGCAATACTAACACGGCCTACAAGCCTTTGCGTAGAGCTTCAGCCTTTGATTTCAAAGGGGGAATTGCCGCTTAAGCAGTCTGACCTTTACGTTCAAAAGGCAACGTAAATAGGTTTGTACCGTAAATCGTGGATTAAACGCCCATGGGCTTATGCTGTTAATTTGGCAAAAATAGGGGGGTGGGCTTTAAATGAAGCATTATCAATTTTCTAACCTTTCTGGACAAATTCGCAGCTTTTGAACGTTCTCTGAAAGACCAATTTTTACACCCCTTTAATCGCTGTTAGGGAGGAGGCTTAGGTGAGAGATCCCTTGTGCAGGTGCTAGGAGCTATAGCAAGAGTCCACTATTACTACAGGGAGGGAGAAGGGAGCCAGTAAACATAGCAAGCAGTACTATCTTTATTCACATAACGTTTAGGTAATTTTTCGTAGAAAAGCGACAATTTGAGCGGTGGGCTTTAACTCCAGTATTTCATGATTTAGACTTTATAGCAATTTAGGGGGTGGGCTTAAGCTTCAACTGGGCGTTTAATACACGATTTACGGTATCTGTATTTACTTATATCTCTTGACATTCCTCCCCCCCCCCCCCCTTCAAATATTTTATACTGGTAATGCTGAAAAAAGTCACCTTTCCACTTGATTTGCAGAGGTTCCTGAATAATCGTTGTGTAATTTTGTAAATCCTTCATTTGAATTAAGCTTTTCATACCCTTCAATTGGTCCACCATCATTGTACCAATGGCTTGTTGGTATAAAGCTACACACACAAAAAAAGAAAGAAATCATTACTCGTTTCATACCTATAATGTAATAATGTTGCTGAAAACACATTAAATCAATGCACCACTTTTCTTCTTTGCTATGATCCACGTATTCATCAAAAAGCAAGTTTGTCAGTACATGCCACTGTATAGTAAGATGGCACTGAGCCAAAACTAATATTATGGTTATCACAAAGATGCTTTAAAGGGATGACAACACTATTAAAGAAAAAACGGAGTCACAGATCTGCACAACGTGGTTGCCTACTTTATAAAAATGTCTATACAGGAGGCAAGATGAGTGTGTATCAAGTAAAGAGATATACTTGATGGTTTAAACATTGTCAAAGTTAACCAACTTTTATGGAGACATTGTAGCATGACAAACAGACTTCAGTATTTTAGAGAGTAAAACTTGTTTTCATCATGGCAAGTTTAGTTTATTGCATGCATATAGCAGTGCCTTTTTTTACGTATCCAAGGATTTACAACCGGTAAATACATATTCAAACTTAAGAATGCAAACTTACATGACAATGTTTACACACACAAAAAGACAAAAAAGTCAACACGTTTACCAAAAGTTCAACCTATTTCAAGTCATCTTAATAAACAAAAACGGAACGTTAAATGTTTAGAGTAAGGGTCTAAAAGTCAAAACCTAGAAGGAACACGGACAAGCCTCGACAGTCGGGGTCTAGGTGTAAAATTTTGTAAGAGGCTAGTAAGCATTAGACCCTTACTACCCGTTGGTTAGCTTAGTTTTAGTCTATTGGACAGAACGTGTGTATGAACAGTTGTAGCAGGTTTTCTTTGTTCTTAGAATATTGTTATGGAACTTTAAGAACATAATTTTCTTGTGAAGTTTGGCATTTTGTCTTTCGATGCTTTACAATTTTGTATTAAATTTCGTAGATTTACGGTAGAGGATAACCAGTAATGCTCTCTGCTGCGAATACCCAGCCATGTTACTAAATCGAAAAATAATTTTCAACATAAAGCAAAGCAGCAAACGTATACCATACTACCACTGGATCATCACTTGGGTCATTGTGGGAAGATTTCCTATTTTTCGTCAAAATGTATTAATTTCTGACCACCGGGTAGTAAGGGTCTAATGCTTACCAGCCTCTTACAAAATTTTACACCTAGACCCTGACTGTCAAAGCTTGTTCGTGTTCCTTCTAGGTTTTGACTTTTAGACCCTTCCTCTAAACATTTAACGTTCCGTTTTTGTTTATTAATTCGTGTTACTTTTAGAATTGCAGCTAAACTGTAAAACAGTGCAGTTGACATGAAAATTGAGTTTAACACACAGACCCTAGGCTGACTCTTCCTAACACTGGCTATCGCCAGTGTTAATAATAGAAACAAATCCTTTAATCTTCAGTCTTGCAGCCGGCGTTTGCTAATTGGCATTGTTGCATAATAACAATGTTTAAAACAATGTAAAACAATCAATCTGGTCGTTTAGAGCTCCATAACCCCTGAACCACTTGACCAATTAGAAAATGCCTTATGGAAAGGGCACATCTACACAGCAATACCTGTAAAATGAGCTAAGAACCAGCTTCATAGGACAAATAGTTTGACCTGTAGAGAGGACAGACGAAAGGTACATCCCCAGAACAAGACCAAGAACAAGAAGTTGTCTATTTGGCCCCTCTCTGTATCTCGAGCTTGGCTCGATCGAATTTCACAATTTTTGGACTGCAGACAGGCCTTGACTAGTCAAAGCTAGATTCCAAATTTGGTTTAAAGATGTTTACTTTTGACGGAGTTATAAGCTCTCAAAGTTGAAAGTTTAACACAGAGATCGTAGGTCGACTCTTACTAACAGTGGCTATCGCCAGGTTAATAGAGAATTTTCGGTGGAATAAATTTTGGACCTTCCACTTCTTCAGGCCGATTTGAGTCAGGGACTTCCCAAAGGACCTAAATGGGTTAAGAATCTTTTTGTCTTTTTGTGTTAGTGATACTGTCTACCAAATTGTGTTAGTGATCCTGTCTACCAACTGATCCTGTCGGCCTTTAAAATGACATTTTTTTTTTAAATTAACACTTCTAAAAAGCCAAAAGAATAAATGAGACGATTTTATGGCACATATACCTTTTTCCCCAATTTTTAAATATTTTGTGTGATTTTCCTGACAAATAGAAGATACCGAATCACTTGCCATTTAACTTTTTTTTTTATGTAACACCGTCTAATGTTGTTTGTAGTGGTTGTGCGGTGGCATAGTGCAGCCTAGTGGCAACAGGTTGACCTGGTCAGTGACTGGAAAGATGAATTCGGATTAGTCCTTACCGGTCATTGAAAGCCTGGGTTGCATAATACACTACAAGCCTCCTTAAGAGGCATCAAGATCTATTCTGGCCCATTCTGGGCATTATCTTGGCCCCCTGCGATCATGGACAGATTCCTGGACATATATTACCCCAGGTTTTTCTTGCCCTTTACAAAATTATTTCTCTTTCTGAACGTCTATTAAGATTCAAAACTTAGCAAGACGCAGGTATATACGAGAATTAGTTTGCTTCCGCGGACATACAGCTCAAAGAAATGGAAGAAAAAAATTATACATGTTAGTTTTTTTCATTATTTTCCCCAAAAAACAAATTTTTGATTAGTTTTGAAAGGCTAAAATCACTATACTAGAAACCAAGTGATAATAATATATGCTTAAGGGCCTATAACATATTAACATAATAATATCCAAGTTATAGTTAAAAATTAATCCCATTTTTAAGCTGCAGCTGCACTTCTTCCTCACCAATTGGCGACAATGGCAATCACACCAGTGCTTTTTTGTTGGGCCCCGAAAGCATGTCGGCCATGTGAGTGAACGCTGGTTTACTTCAGTATTTCGGTGGTGTGTGATGTAGGTTGCCTCGATAGCGAGTCGGGTTCGTTTGTTGTCTTCAGTTGTAATGAATACATACGTTTTCAAAATCTGGCAAATGACAAAACTATGTGGTGTACACCAAGTCCGTTGTTAATGTCGAATTGGGCTATTGCATCATGGTGTTGTGCCAGTCGTTTGATAAGGGGCCAAGAGGATTCTCCAGTGTAATTGGCACTGCACCTCGCATCAGCAACCAAACAGAAAATAACGAAAAACAGAATGCATATTTTTTCCCCAATCGGTAAATCTCAAAACATCGAAAACAGTGAATCCATTAACTCTCATCATAATCAAAGCCATTTTGGTATTTTTCAAACAATCGGTAGATTTTCTAACGGCTGCACATTTTGAGTAAAAATATTACACAAAGTTCTTCGCTTGGTTTTAGTATTCAACGCAATACTGTAATTTTATATTTGGCAGCAGATGATACGGTTAAAACAAGTCAAATAACAGTGTCTACGTCAACATTCTTGTTGAATCGAATGTAACAGTTTATACAGTCCTTAGCAGCAATGATGCAAAATTCATTGCTTTGGAATTCGTTGGCGAAGGTAGTTAACACTAGGGATCAATCGGATACATTTTACCGGATCCGGATCGGTTCTGGATAGTTTGATGCTAGCGCCGGATCGGTTCTGGATCCAGGCCGGGGCCGGATATCGGGTAATTAAAAGAAAAAAAATGATGAAATATAAAAGTAGTTTACTTTTTTCCCTTATGTTGCAGCTGGTGTAAATTTTCGTGCTGTTTTACATTACTTTCTTACATAAACACTTGGAAATCTTACTATTAAGTGTAGGCCTACAGTACAATATACCGTAAATCGTGTATTAAAAGCTCAGTTGAAGCTAAAGCCCACCCCTTAAAATGCTGTAAAGTCAAAATCATGAAATATGGAGTTAAAGCCCTCCAATTGTCTTTTTTCTACGAAAAATTACGTAAAAGTTATAGGATGTGAATAAAGATAGTACTGCTTGCTATGTTTACTGGCCCCTTCTCCCTCCCTGTAGTGATAGTGGACTCTTTCTTTAGCACCTAGCACCTGCACAAGGCCTGGGCATCTCTCACCTAAGCCTCCTCCTACCTTCTTCACAGCAATTAAAAGGATATAAAAATTGGTCTTTCAGACATCGTTCAAAAGCTTCGAATTTTCTGTAATAGATGTCCAGAAAGGTTAGAAAATTGATAATGCTTGATTTAAAGCCCACCCCATATTTTTGCCAAATTAACTACTTAAGCCCATGGGCGTTTAATCCACAATTTACGGTAGGTGCATACAGCTACAGCACTATTTTTGCAGTGTTGCTAAATTCTGGAAATCTTTTTGAAACAATCAAAAGAAACAATCACTACGTTAATCAGTCAGAAAAGATTTTTCTAAATTAATGATTCTCTTTGATTAGCCTAGCATTTCGAAACATAATTTGTGGAATTTCGCAACATTTGTGAAACCAGTATAGGTTATACATTTATTTTACATTAAAATAGTTGAATTTTGGTTGCAATAAATAAAAGCCCAGGTCTTTTATTTACTTATGTTTTTTCATTTAACTGAACAAAACTGAAAAACTCTTGCAAGTCGTCTGTGGTTTATCATCCTAGAATTTTTTACTAGTTTTTGTCACTTTTTGATGCCGTCATTAAACCGGCGTCCAAACCAAAAAAGAACGATTTTGGTTAGAAAACACTGTCTCTAATCTGGTATTTACGCAGAAAACATCCTTCTGCCACTAGCAACTAATTTCAGCTGAATTATTACTCCTTTTGTCGTTCCCGTTCGGAAAATCACAAAAGAAAACGTGGGCAAATTTTCCTTATTTATTTTTAAAAAGAATTATTTAAACACATTAAACCGCTACTCACAGCTATTGACATCGTCGCCATTCTACGCGATGTGATAGGACAACAAGAAAACCTGATTTCGACCACAACATCAGCAAACGGAAATTACCTTCATATGTGACGCGACTCAATAGCTGAAGCTGACGAAATTTTTACATTATTTTATTTTTAATCCAATAGCTCTTTACAATATGAAATATCATCAGCAGGGGCGCGCTTCGCGCGTATTATACACATCAAGAATTTGTGTAATCAGAAATAGTACGACGTAAGTATTTGTGAAACAAGGAACAACTTATGTCACTTCCTTGTTTCACAAATGCTTGCGTCATACTTTTTCTGATTACAAAAATTCTCGATGTATATATTCTCGAAGCGTGCCCCTGCAGACAGTGATTCCGGCCACAATATCGATATGGGACGAGATAATTTCCGTTTGCTGATGTTGTGGTCGGAATCAGGTTTCTTGTTGTCCTATCACATTGCGTAGAACGGCGGTGGTGTCAATAGCTGTGAGTAGCGGTTTAACGTGTTTAAATAATTCTCATTAAAAATAAATAAGGTTTTGCCCAAGTTTTCTTTGTGATTTTCCGAACCGCAACGACAAAAGGAGTATTAATTTATCGGAAATTAGTTGCTAGCGGCAAAAGGATGTTTTCTGCATCTTTGGGCCATACGACGATCATTGCTTCTAAACCGTGTCTAAAACGCCCGACGAACGATATATTTTGTCCCCTCAGAGCAAAGCCCTGTTGCAAAGAAAAACTTCCAATTTCGTACAGCAGAGGACTGAATTAGGTAGTTTGGCACGCATATTTTGGATTTATTTTATTTAATGTCATCTTTTGATTACTCCAATTGATGTTTTTGTTGGTAGTGTTGTCAAAATTGATGTGAAATTGCTTTTGTTTGCTAAAAACATCCCTTGGTTCAAACGCTGTCGGAACTCAACTACGTAACGCACGGCCGCCATCTTGGTCACGTTGGAAAGCTGGGATTCCCCATTTTCTTGACCGTTTGAATGACGTCATCAACTTCTGCATCACTGCCTTTGTTCCTCGAATAAACTGCTCCGTTTCAATGGCCGTTTGGAAACTGCTTCAGTATCGCGAGCTACGATTGGTTCGTTCGCGATCGCGTTGGGGCCAGTCTCAAATGACGTCACGCGAAGGTATCACGCAAAACCAAAAGTCGAAGATCTTGAAAGGTTTTCCCCTCGAAACTTGCTAATTTTCGACAACCTTTACTAGTTGTCTTCATCAGGCAGTTAAGCCACCGGCACCCACACTCACAATCCTTCCAAACCCAACGAACTTCCCTTGGTTTTGCGTGATCAAACTGTAAGTATAAGTCATGAACTTGAACCAAAGTAGAAATGCTGAGTCGACCGATATTTCGGAATTCAAAACGCGAAGGTAGTTAAGGTCACAGCCATTGGAGCTAGGATGCGTGCGTCCCTTGCGGACAGCCAACTAGGACGCGATGGCCGCCACTAACTACTCGCTTTCAAGTTTTCAACAATGTGAATATTGCACAACTTTAAACTACTTATACGGTATTAAAAACATCAAAAAAAGATTTCGGAAGCAGTAAACGATGCTGTAAAGGAAGAATGACCAGAGGATGTTATTATTTCAAGGTCTCCTGGGTACTGCAAGTTGAATATTTTCATAAGCGCATTTACGTAGTCAAACTTCGCTAATTTTTTTAATTATGAAAATGTATACAGTGGCCTCAAATAGCCTATCTTTTTTTAACAATAATTTACAATATAATTATTTCGTCTGTCATAAACGGGGGATAATTATCAACATACAAAGAACAGTAAGGCTGTAAGATTTAATTGTGTTTAAATGGAAAGCAACATACCCCACCCAACAATTCTGCACTGTCAAACACAACTGTTCTTTTTTTCCTGGCACCGTCTATTGATGGCAAATTCGAACCAGTTACTTACAAGTATAGATATTCATAACAAATCTGAATGGTTGTTTTTAATTTCAAAGTGTCATAAGTTTAGGTACTTTTCACTAAAACTGCCCATTAACCATTTCAGTCACAAATTAAACCATACGACGGTTTTGCACGCCATAGTTACGTTAAAGGGAAACGGCAAAAACATTATGGAAACCAAAGGAAAACATTAAGGAAAAGTACTGCACACAAAAAAAAATTTTTATACGCTTTATACACGATTTTTTCATAAATTTCCCTAATTTTGAAAACAAAAGTTAAGGGTTAAGGATTTCTGACAAACCTTTCAGCCACTTGTGAAGCCGAGATATCAAGTGCTCAGCTCTTTCATTCGAACCCGTTCAATCACAAACGTAATTCATACGACGGTTTTGTACGACATGGTGACATTAAGGGAAAATTGGTGAAAGACATTGAAGAACCACTTTACTTACGTTTCAATTTTCTTTTCTGAATTTTTGGATTACTTTTTTTCGTCGTCTTATAACTGGGACGCCTTTGTGACCGAAAGGGTTAAATTGAGGAATTATTTATTGAAATTCCTCAATCTGCAACAATTGTTTGTACAGAACTTAATTAATATCCCTTATGATTCAGTTTTGCAAGCATTGCATTACCTATACGACCTCAACTTAAGTACAGTATAGCCACTCATGACTTCAACTTAACTATTGCCACGCTACTTCCCCAATATTTATAGGATATTCTCACCATCTGATCCATGCCGGCCAATCAGCTGTAGAGTGTGAGCAAGGGTAGGTCGATGAACCACTTGATTTACAGCTGGAACTCTTATGTCTTTAGTGTCAAACAAGCCAGGCATGAGCCCAGGAACACCAGACAGCAATGTAATATTTAATGCTTCAGCTGGAAAACAATAAGACGGCCAAACATTGTTATGGTTAGTAACTTTCGGAATAAGGAACTGCAGCACACCAATTTGACAGAAAAAAAAAAAAACGGTAAGCCTTAATATAAATTGACAGTTGCCTTTACAAATTCCGGGGAGTGTCAACACCAAATAAAAGTTATTCACGATTACTTGCCTACATGTCGTTCATCCAGTCAGTCAAGTGAGAAACATTTTACTAATGTTTAAGTGATTTTCACTAAACAGTATACAGTGTTCCAAAAGTCTCAGCAAATGCAAAATGAATTGCAATGGGGAGGATACAATGATCCCATATAAAAGGTTAGCTATATCCAATTATGACACCAAAATTGACCTTGGAGGTCGCTTTCAGGTCACCAAAAATGTCTCTTTTCAACGCCGAAGGTTTGTTGCACTCCCAGCCGAAGCCAGAAGGCGAGAGGAACAACTTTGCTAGGTAATTCCAAAAAAATTCCTACGATCTTTTTATATGCTACAAATGACATGAGGACGAGGCATGACAGGGCCTTCTCTTCCAGAAAATGCCGGGGGTGGGTCTCGAACCAAGGACCTGTTGTGCACGAGACAGCTGTGCTAACCATCACAGTACTTGCCCCAAATCACACCTAAACTATGTAAGATTGGGGTATAAAATAAATCAGAATGTTGTTGAGGACATGAAACATCTTGAAAATGTCTTGCGGCGATCTACTTTCAAAAACACTTAAGTCATATTCTTTCAATTTTTCACTATTTTCAAAATTTTCACACACCTTGCTTGGGTCATGCAAATTTTCAACAAACAATTTTCACCATCCCAATATGGTCTAGACCTTTTTGTCTTCATCAGTGTTTTTATCATGCTTTTACTTCTTCTCATATCTGGCTGTGAAAATACTACATCGTGTTTAATTAAAGATTGTGCTTCTCCCCACTGATTTTCACAAGGCCAGCTGGGAGGAGGGGGGTGGCTTTCCACTAGAGGTGGCACGATATTCGACAATATCGCGAATCGCGATAAAAAAATTTTGTCGATTATCGTATCGCGCTTTTTTTGATTTATCAAATTATCGTGCAAACTCCGATGCTTAAATTGTCATATCTCGGAAACCGTAATAGCTAGAAACGAGTGGTTTGCGGCATTGCGTGTGGAATTACAAGGGCTCTCCATCCAAGTGTGCAATACTGTTGTTCGCCCACGGGCTTATGCAGTTAATTTGGCAAAAAGAGAGGGTGGGTTTTAAATCAAGCATTATCAATTTTCTAAACCTTCTTGGACATCTATTACAGAAAATTCGAAGCTTTTGAACGATCTCTGAAAGACCAATTTTTACATCCTTTTAATTGCTGTGAAGAAGGGAGGAGGCTTCGGTGAGAGATGCCTTGTGCAGGTGCTAGGAGCTAAAGGAAGAGTTCACTATTACTACAGGGAGGGAGAAGGGGCCAGTAAACATAGCAAACAATACTATTTTTATTCACATTATATAACTTTTAGGTAATTTTTCGTAGCAAAAAGACAATTGGAGGGTGGGCTTTAACGCCATATTTCATGATTTTGACTTTACAGCATTTTAAGTGGTGGGCTTTAGCTTCAACTGGGTTTTAATACACGATTTATGGTAGTAGCACAACTCTTAAATTGTTTCTACATGGTGACGAAGCAATGGACAATGACAAGTACATTTTCGTGTCTACTGGCCAAATGGCGAGTGCCTCACAATTCACATTCGTAAAGGTTGCACTGTACGCTTCAGCCAGGTTTTTTTTTAAATTAACAAAATTAAATTGGTTATTCCAGCCTCAAAATGCTTTATCGAGATATTATCGATTATCGCAATAATTCTAAAAATTTTATCGGGATAAAAAATTTATGTATCGTGCCATCCCTACTTTCCACTTGCTGCAGAGTTATCGGTGAGTGAAGGATGAATGAAGTGCAGGATATTAGGTTTTGTTGAGCCACAACATCAATAACCATGGGCCTTTTATGAACCAAACAAACTAATTTCCGGTTCTTTTTCACAAACACTTTTTTTTAAACCGGGTGGTCCCAGTTTGGAACTCTCGGTAGTCTCCTCACCGTTGCTTGCGGCTTTTAAAAGAAACTGAAAGATGACCAGTTTGTCCCTTTTTCTAAAGTATTTAAAAAAAACAACTTTCTGGCTAGTTTTCTGGCCTTTTAACGCTCAGGTCACGGTGTGATTGGATGGTAACTAATCCCATCCTTGCCCTCACAGCACGTTTCTGTGTTTGTAAAATCTCTTTTTATTTTTTAATTTTTAGCCGAATATCCTTCACCTCATTCATCCTTCACTCACTGAACAACTCAACTGAAAGCCAACCCTGCTCCCAGCTAGCCTTTTAAAGATATTGGAGAGCAATGCAAGCTTCAAACAAGACGCAGTATTCTCCCAGATGTGAGAGAGACCAAAAAGCACGGCGAAGAGGTTTTTCTGCAGCAAAATTAACTGAAAGCTTCATACATATTAAGCAAACTAAATAAACTAATAAGGTGAATAAAAGAGAATAACAACGTTATGTTAATGCTAAACTGGACACAGATCGTGTGAAAGTGATCATGAGCAATACGAAGAAAATTAACACATTACCACCAGGACAGAGCATGTATCACTGTCCTGTTTGAATTTTAAGAGAAGAACTGTTCTCCTTCATCCATCAGATACCGTTCCCTATGATGCGGAAAAAAAACAAACAAGTTCGGGCGCCCCAGATGCTAACTAAGAGCACTGCTAAAAATGGAACTTAAAAGAAGAGGTAGCCACTCAACTACAACGGAAACTGCAGAGATATTTCTGACAGAAGCAAAAACCACCTTCCTCAGAAGAGGTATCCAGCTAACCTCACAAACGTAAGACCAGAAGGGTAAGATACCCTCCCACTTAAAAAGCTGCTCCAACAAAGATGGAGAAAATTTGTGATAATCCACCCCCCCACCCTCCACCTTCACAACATCTTTACCTCACTCGACGTAGACCCCAGAAAAAAACTTCGGCCCACCCAAAACAGTGATGGGGTAACCAGCGAAAAGACACTGAACACCTGACTTCCCCCTTCCCCTGCTAGTATGGCAAAACAGACTAGTATGGTATATAAATTACCACGCCAAAATTGCAGAGCGATTATACAGTAAAAACAAGTCAAATACTTTGATGTCAGGATAAGCGAACAAATGGGAGCCGCCCACCGGGAGAAGAAGTTCTATGGTATCGCCAATGCCATCGCAAAACAAAACACTCCATTGCTTGGGGCAAAACATCAGTCCTACTTTGTTCCAACATCATACACGACCCTCACCTTAGAGCATTGGCGTCCATAGCGATAAAACACCTCTCTCATCAGCAGATGTCACTCGTGAATCTTACTGGAGGCACCTACGACAGAACAGAAGCACTGATTCACCCTGTCATGGCCACCAAACTTGACCGAAAGTGGAACCTCCACGACCATTTACAGATCAGTGGTCGGCCCTGCCATGCGCATAGTTTAAATCTGACACTGCTTCGAAATATAACCTCCATTTTTTTTCACATCAGAGTGCCCGGTTTCTGATGAAGGACAACGTTTTTTTTCTCCTACATTCAAACAGGACAATTATAAGTGTTCTGCACTGGTGGTAATGCGTTAAGTTTCTTCGTGTTGCCCTTAATCACGTATACTGTGTTTTACCACTGTTATCAATGACTGGCAGTGTTCCTTACAGCATGTACGTGAATGATTGCATAAATGCCGACATTTCCGAGATTGAGTTAGGCCTGTCTCACCCTCCCTGGACAGATGTAAAATTTGAAAACTGAATTATAACTTTGTTACGGCCCTATCCTTATTTTATTAAATTAATTTTAACAGCCAATGGACGTTTATAGGAGATTTACAGTACATTGCCCAGCCCAAATGACAATTCAGATTTAAATTTTGAGCTCATCTCCACTACTACATTAAGTAAATGTATATATACAGAGTGTAACAAGATGAATCATGAAGAGAAGAATATACTATTCCACAACAAGAGAACAAGTTATTGTTCAGCAATTTTTAAATTTTCCTTATTCACAAATTAAAACTTCTGTAACAAAGTTTCTGTCAGGCCAATTGAGGGGATTTTGGGGAATTCTGGGCATAGGAAGGGAAAAGACTTGCGTTAGTCTCCCCACTCACTTTGTAAGGCTACGAAAAAAAAATTAGTTGTTTCTCAGGCCCTGCCTGGTGGTCAAATTTGCCCCTTGTCGATGCTTTTTATTTGCTAGTTCAAGCTAAATATATTACTGTTACAAGGAAAAGCAATTCAGTTAGCTGAAAATAAGTATTATTTAGCCTAAATTAACCACTTTCAGCTCCGTAAAATTAAGTGTTTTGCAAGTTTTTCCGTAAAATTAAAATGCAAGTATTTTGAGCAGTTGAAAGTAAGACTTGAGTTACTTCCAATAAAATAAAAAATAAAATAAAAAGCCTGGTGGCCTGGTTACTTTTTGATTGAAAATACCCGAGAAACAAACTTATTTCTTTTCATGGCCTAATGCTTATAATTTAATATATACTATACACAGCATAAAACTTAACTTACCCAAATAAGATGATATTTGAAAGCCATTGGCAGCAAGCTGCACAGCTGGTTGTATAATATCCTGCCACGGTAGAAGCCCAAATTGTTGGTGAGCAGTAAATAATCCATGCAGCTGACCCGGAATACCAACACTCAAAGCAGGCTGCAACCAAACGTGACATTAATGAATAGAGTATTCTTTGGTGATCATCTTAATTACGATAGTTTCATTTCATATTTGTACAGAACAGTATTTCTATCATTGACTACAAAATTGTTTATAACGATAAATGTTAGAATACAGCTTAACAGCACAGTCAAAAATATGTTAAGATTTTGTTGTGTGGCAAAAAAAAAAAAGTGTGTTTACGTTCTGTGGATTACTGTAAGGGAATTACGCTTTTAGTGACGATTTTGTCCCACTGCTGACTTTCACTTGTCTGCAGAGCTGGACGGTTCCACTCGTTTTGTCTGGGTGTGCACAATTTCGCATAGCGAGGCACCACTTGAAAACTTCATGAATGGAACTACAATCAACTAACAGAAAAACAGAAAAACGAGCTGTAGTAATCATTAAGGATGCATCGATACCGATACTGGATCGGATTGGTTGGCAATATTTGCGGCATCGGTATCGGATCTGTATCGGCAACTTTCGCGGAAATATCGATAACTCTGGAACCGTTCGAGATTTTGCTCAGTATATCACTGACTATCTTCCTAGCTCGGTTTTAACTGCGAGTTACTATTTAAATTTTTGTATTTTAATAATTATTGGACTTTTGTAGAAAATTACACCGTTGATGAAAAAATTGGGGATACAATTTTGGATATAGGTCTCGGATCGGTAAAGTTGGTATCGGTGCAGCCTTAGTAATCATTAAATAACAAAATCAAAAAAAGGCAAATAAACAAAAATTGCCCTGATGTTTTCTATGATTGCAAAACGGATGTTTCGCGAGGTCCCCAGTTAATAAATAGCTGAACTGGATTTGAGTTTACAAACAAATTACCCGAAAGTTAATCTGATTCCAGATAACAGTTGCACTAATTCCAAGGCAGGTGGGACAAGTGGGGGGGGGTCACACGGGCTCGTCGCAAAATAGGTTGACTTTTTTTTTGGTTTGTCCTACTGCCTTACTAGTGATGAGCCCCTTTATGGGATTAAGTATTTTCTTTTATTAAACGGATTGCTGACATGTTAAGTGGCAAACAAGGCTTATCAGTAGGCTTAAATATTTTCATTTATCCATGTAGCAAACCAACTCACACCTCAACATTTATGGATGTGCGGTAGGGGGGGAGGAAGGAGGGCAGACATAAAATATTTGTTGGGTTTACAAGGGAGATCCATAACAAATTTATACTTCAGAAAATTGTTTTGCCTGCCCTTCCCTTCATTAATAGACCTTTCCATAAAATAGTGTAAAATATATGCTTCAGCTTCCGGTGGTCTATCAGCGCTCGCTTGCTCACACCCCATGGCTGTATTTCTCTGGATCCAACAAAAGTGCTCTTCTCACTGCATTTACTGTACGTAACAAAACTTGGTCAATTTTTTTTTATCACACTATTTTACTTTCTGGATACCAGATACTTTGGTAGACTTAACATGTATCAACACATGATTGGACCCCCTAATTTTAAACCAAATTCCATAGCTTTTTCAGCTTTTTCCAGCCTCAGTAGTTACTTCTTCCATGCCATATACATTACGTAAGCTGAACGAGTGATCATGGAGTGAAGAAAAAATAGTTGGATCTCGATCGCGACCCTCTTCACGGGATGGTCCGACACACCTTACAAGATCTTGTAGTACAGCTACAATGTCTACATGTGCGACATAATTTTGGTTTGTTTTGAGCATGAGGCGCAAAATGACTGCACATGTTGTTCGGGTCCAGTTCGATGAATCTAATCCCCTTGTTCTCGTCGGAAGAAGCCACCTTGCATGAAAATGAAGCACCCCCACACGTCTTGAAAAAGTCTGTACGAGTACTTCGAACTTTCAGTTTTCAAAAAACACAGAATAAATTCCTACCCACAGGAACCTGCAGCACCCAACACAGGAAAGCAGGAGGTGGAGAAAACAGTAGCCACGCACTGCTGTGTCCTGACCAAAAAGATAGCTATCACAGATGCGCATACGTTTACATAGATGATGTCATGAGCTAGTTCTTGGGAAAAAATTAGGTTTTGTGTCAGGAATTGTAGCTCATGCTTACATTAATGCAAAATTTAAATGGGGATGTATTCTAGGAAAATCAAAATATGTATTTTAAAACTATGATTTGCCCATGCTAGAAGCAAAATAGTCGAAATCACAGGGCTAAAACTAAATGCCTCAAACTAATCACAGGAGCTAACATTGTTAAGTATGAAAGAAATTGGCATAGGCCTAATGTGAAATTTTTTTGTGAACTCCCTTTGAAAGAAATCAAGTTAAATTTGACGGTACATTTTTTTATCAAATACCTAATTTGTACTGCTGAAAATTAGGATGTGAGAAAATTCAAGCCTTTACCATCCTGATACCGTCATAATTCAATACTTTTCAAGGCCTGGTAAAGAGCCTTATGAAATGCCAAACTTTTACAGCTAGTGTGCTGATACTGTAACAGTAAAGCAGAGGGGCAGAAAGAATTTTTTCAGGAGCTGTTGTAGAAAATTACTGGTTCCACTATAACAGGAATTGTTAATGTCAGGAATTGTTAATGTGCAATAACAACAAGTTTATGGAAGACAATTACAGACCGTGAGGAGTAAGGGGAAAAATTCTTTTGAACTAATTAATTACCTCTGTTACAGTTGGAGCAGCCAAAGCATCAGCAGGCGCAGTCTCTCGGAAATCCAAAGCCACTGTTTTCTTTTCCCCATGATGGGAATGGATCAGCATAAAACCACCCCTACACACACAATAAAAAAAAAAAAATGAGCAAGAGAAAATAATAGTAACCGGTTTTTACTGCGGTTTAATAACCACAAATGGAACAAATTTAATTGTACTGAGTGTCGCAGTTAAGGGGGGTGTAATGGGTACAATGCTCATCCCCATGTTAATAATAATATGATTTACTGCACCAAGAAGTGCAGAAGGTGAGAAAGGGTCAGACATGCTGGCCACTAACAGCGCACCTAAAAAACACACACAAAGGTAGATTATCACCGCAAAAATGTTAATGGCAAAATCAGTCGGCAAAAGTATGGAAGTCAAAATTAAGATTTATGACGAATCACTACCCTTATCAAAATAATGTTCTGGTCTCAAAATAAACCTTCGTAGGTTTACACCCCCCAAAAGCCTCCTGAAATGGGAGACAGAAGGTGCAGAGAGAAGGTCTTCGGTAAGAGAATTCCAAACTGGAACCACATGGCAGTAGAAAAAACACTTCCGACAATTCAACTTGAACCTACGCAGGACGAGTTTTAGGCTAGTGCCACGCGTGTTTGTGTATGTTTGTAAATAAAATAGGAACAGGTCAAACGGAAGTAAATGATGCAGAATTTATAAGTTAAAATTAAGTATGCCTTGAGGCGTCTCAGTTCGAGTGAGTCTAAATTGAGAGTTTTCAATAGAAGGTGATAGGGCACATTTCGCAAACCTAGTAGTGTTTTTTGTAAACCGTCGTTGAACAGGCTTGATTTTATCAATATCCTTGAGTAGGTTTGGCGACCAGACCTGACTCGCATACTCGAGCAAGGGTCGAACATATACTTTGAAGGCCAAAACTTTAACCCTAGTATCACCAGACGTGAAGCAGCGTCTAACCACTGCTGAGCGTCGGTTAGCATTTGAAGCGATATTGCAGCAGTGCAAGGAAGATTTCAAATTGAAGTTAAACCATACCCCTAAGTCTCTGGTACAGCTAACACTTGCTAAAACATTATTATTTATACAGTAATCAACTATATTTGGTCCTCTTCCAATATGAAATCGGTAGCATTTACCAGAAGCCAGTGGGAGTTGCCATATTGTCGCCCAATTACCTACTTCGTTTATACCGATTTGGAGAAGGTTGGTGTCAGCTCGGCAGGTGGTTGCTTTATGCAACTTCAAGTCGTCAGCAAACTTCGTCCAATTTACACAATTGAAATCCAGCCTCAAGTAATCCAAGAAAAGGACGAAGAGGAGAGGACCGAGAACCGATCCTTGGAGTACACCACTAATCACCCCAGCATCTTTAGATCGCACATCGCCCAATACTACATGCTGTGTGAGCTTTGTGATAAAGGCGTTTATCCACTTTAAAAGTTGTCCGCCAATGCCGATATTATTTAATTTTAGTAGAAGTTTGGAATGTAGACAGACTCAAATGCCTTTTTAAAGTCAAAAAAGATAACGTCGGTATTGATCTCCTGATCCAGTGCCTCTGTCCACTGATCAAGAGCCAACAAAAGTTGGTGTACCACAGATCGCCAGGGAAGAAAACCAACTTGGTCGTTACTGACCAGATTATATTCATTGATAAAATTCGTTAAACTATCACGGACAATTATTTCCATGATTTTACATGGTACCGACGTAAGTGAGATAGGGCGGTAATTCGTTGGGTCGGATGGGTTTCCCTTTTTAAAGATAGGCACAGCATTTGCTGTTGACCAATGTTTAGCAATAGAACTAGATTGAAAGGATGCTAAGAAGATTTTATTAAATAGTGTAATAATATTGTTGCAGATTTGTTTATAGTAGAAAGCTGAAAAGCCTTCTGGGCCCACTGCATGACTTGGTCACATCTTAAGACATGTTGGATGTCATTCGTGTAGAAATGTGCACTATCGCAATGATGGTTGCACGCATTTGTTGTAGACATTGTGTTTAAAATAGGGTTTGGGTTACGATAATCGTTGAAGACTCCATTTTTTGAAAATTCTACGTTAAACAGATCAGCTTTAGCTTGATTGTCAGTGACCAAATATGAGTGTACCCTCAACGGTGGTATAGATTTTGCAATTTTTGTTTTGAAGCGGTAAAAACGATATAGAGCATAAAGGTTGCCTTCTTTCAGCGTTTGTTTTTCAAGGTAGGTGTTACATTGTTTTACACTGTTAGAGTATTGTTTACGGCATAGGTTATATTTATGTAGATTTTCCAGAGTACGATTTCCCTTGTAGAGATGCCACGGTCCCAGTTTTTTAATCGCTAGTTTAGATGCGGTTTTGTTTAAGAATGGCCTAAACTTTTTACGGTTTGGCTTTGGTTTAGTGTTAAGCCTAGTACCATGAGAGAGAACGTTTAAGAAGTTCTCCCAAACAATCTCAACAGAAGAACAGTAACCTAGTTCTTTGTCCCAGTTTACTCTAGCGAGTAGGTTGTTTAGTGTATCGAAGTTTATCACCTGACGCTGTGATAAATCGTCATGCACCTGTTCATGTTGAAGTTTAAAGGAGACCATGTGATGGTCACTAAGACCCAGTGCTTGTTCAATGTCCACATCAAAGACTGCGAGCAGGTCGTCAGTTAGAATTATATCGAGAATGTTATTTGCACGAGTTGGTAGAGACACCAACTGAGTGCAACCTTGAACCTAAGTCCACCGTTTGATCCAAAAAAAAATTCGTGGACTGGGTCAGAAGCTGAATAGAGCTGCCAATTCACCGTAAAAAGATTAAAATCTCCGAGTATAATATTTGAGAAATGATGTGATCGATTTACGTTAATGAAATTACTCGTACTGGTAATAAGTGGTTCACGATCACCATGTGGGACGTACCCCAGGATGAAGTTTAAATGCGGTTTAATACATTGGCCCACCATTGCCTCCGCATCGTCAGCTACCTTTTCCAGGATAAGTTCAAGCTCCCTACGGTACACACAAGCAATTCCCCCCGCCCTGGATCCCCTATCCCGCCTGAAAACAGTGTAGGGTTTTCCGTTTGTGATCATGGCACAGGGATACAAATTGTTTAGCCAAGTCTCGGTAATAAAAAGAATACCAAAAAACCGTGTTGCGAGAAGAAGGTGGAACTCGGCTAGGTTTGCCACCTGACTGCGAGCATTGATTAAAACATAGTTTATGACGTTCTCTTGGTCCGTTTCAATGATAGTAGATGCATCATTCGCAACGCCAAAGTTAACCTTCTCTGGAGCGCTTCCATTGTTGGGCAAGGAGGAAAGATTTGTCCTATTTATATTAAGGAGTTTTCCGGCTGCTTAGGCTCCTCATTTTGTACAGTTTGTTGTTTATACACTGCAATATTCTGTGCAATAGGGTTAAATCCCATACAGTTATTATTCATCGATACCGAGATAACGGGAAGGCTTCCAGCTATGAAATTGGATGAATAAGTGCAGTACAATACGAACTGCGTACCTTTTATGGTTTGAAGCCTAGGGGTTTAACGGGGACGGCGTGAGAGGGCGCGTAAGTACGAAAATATTGTTATAACCATTGTTAGTATTGTCGGCATCGTCTCTCATTGGACGGCCAAAGTTCGGACAATGACAACGTGTATACTGACGTGCATGCCTAGACACACACTAGTGTATCACAATAAATCTAAACAACATTGCCGAAGAAATTGTATTAACGTCCAATTCACAAAAAATAAACCAACTGTAAAAAAAAGCAAAATAAACAAAGCCAAAAATTGGTAAGGAGGCCACCAAGTTGAGAGTGGTTCGGCCCTTCAAAAGAGTGATATCAACACACCAAAACTAACTAAATAAAACAAATTACAACAAAATTAAAATCAAACCAAAAACCTATAAAGCGGTGACTAATTTGGGAATGGTTCGGCCTATAGGCAAAATGTAATAGCAAAGTGTTGAAAACCAATTTCTTGTTGAAATGGCACTTTATTAAAAATCTGCATGGTAGTGGATAGGGATCGACCGATCATCGGATCGGATCGGTATCGGCATCGGCCGATATTTTTCATCTGATAATCAGATCGGAATCGGATCGGTTTGTGTGTCCGATACCGATGTCAACTTCACTGTCAAACGCGAGAGTCAGTTTTGTAAATTGCTACGGTTTAACAGATTAACTAGCAAAGGCTTGTCACCTCTCAATACCAAGAATTTATAAATTCTTGTAAATACTAATACTAATGTCTAGTGCATTGCGTTTAAGTCGTCTAGCGATCGACGGGAACTAAGCACCAGCTGGTCCTACTGGAGCACGTGCCAAAACCAGCCAAAATTTGGTTAATTCTGAACATTGTGTATCTTAGTTACTTTTATTAAATATTTAACGTAAAAGTACATAAACTTATACTTGCGATCTCGTTTACCTTTTGTTAGTTAAAGAAATCGATGATTGTAGAAGCATTAGTAGCATAAATTCCGATCCTTGCAAGGTTTCTTTGTTGTGGAGCTCAGTCACAAGGGCCAACAGAAAACGTGCTAGTCAGTAATCCTGGACAGTGAATAAGTGGGTTGTGATTTTTTAAAAGGTTTTAAAAATATATTATGTCAAAATTGTAATTTTTTTTAGAAATACAAATCCATAAAAAATGCGGTAACGAGAAACGTTTTAATTATTTGCTACGGAGTTTGTTGTCTTTTGTCTTAGCTGGTATCTGCAGGGTGCTCGATGCGCGTACAACCGGGAAAAAGTAAGGCAGATTAGGCCAAAAAAAAAATCGTCTTATCAAATTTAAAATTATTACTTTTAAAAAATACTTTATTAATAGTGTAGTATAACAATATCCAAGTATTTACTCGAATCCTGTGTTTTCACTACTGTTAAAATTATTCAAGCTGTATCCTCCATTTTACTGGTAGTAGGTGCACCTTTTGGGTATCAACTTTTAAAAATCTTTACAATTATTCTCCAGGATTAATGGAGGTCTCTCTGGACTGCAGTGCAGTTAATGATTGTAGGCACAGGTCTGTAAAGCTTGACGTCATCAACAAATTTGGGAGAATTACAGGCAATGCCAGCCATGATGTTGCTCGTGTACAAGGTATAAATCTTGGGCCCCAGAACAGTAACCTGCACAACACCAACAATATCTGTCCATTCACAATGACAGCCTTCAACAACAACATGTTGCCTATGGCCAGAGAATAAGCCTAAGATAAAAGTTACCAAAGTCAGGTGGCAGACCAATATTAAGAAGGACAAAGTTAAGTGTATTATAACCCACACTGCCAAAAGCATCACTGGTGTCGGTGTAGATAATGTCGAAAGGCATACCGATATCGAAAAAGTAGTCCGATCGTCGCTTGCGTGAAGAAGGTTGGTGGCATAAAACTTTCCATTGGCAAATCCATCCTGGTCGCTATCGAGAATCACTGTTTTCAAATTCATCGATCAGACTGATAACCACCTTTCACGTACCTTAGCAGCTACACAGGTAAGGCTAATTGACCGATGATTTGCGGGATCGGTTTTAGCCCCCTTTTTTTTTTAATTGGTATAATGTTTCAAGACCTGGGTGAAAGACTGATTAGCAGACGGAGACGTCGGGTGTGGTAAGTAGATGTTAGAGACGCCGGATTTCCTGA
The DNA here is from genome assembly GCA_023313725.1 of Lithobius niger. Lineage (NCBI taxonomy): Eukaryota > Metazoa > Arthropoda > Chilopoda > Lithobiomorpha > Lithobiidae > Lithobius > Lithobius niger. Next base: position 53,202 of record JAHWFP010249565.1, read on the forward strand.
AAGTGCCCATTTCGAGCCCGAAGAGTTGCGAAGGTGTCCAAAAGGGTTGAATTCAGGGCCTCAAGGCGAAAGAGTAAGAGTATCCTTTTGCTCGAGCTCGACAGTCAATGCAAGGAAGCTGTCGAGTGCGGGTCAAAGACAACCTCTTCATTTCCGCTTTGCAGGGTTGGAAGACCGGAGCGTTGTCAAACGCAGTGCTCACGTGGAGCGAATTAGGGGAGAACCGAAGGTCTGTTGATGCTTCTTTTTTGAGGACGTGGCTTAGCCAAGATGATGGACTGGTGTTGCAGTCGAGGAAGAATTTCGACTGTCTGTGTGGCGTGATGCATAAGGGAAACTTTCGGCCTCACGGGGAGGAAGGGGGGTTCGAGGACAATGAAGTTTGAAAATGGGTTGTCTGATTTTTCCGGATTGAGGAAGAGGTGGAAGTCTGCGAAATGTGGCGTCGGCAAGTTCCACTCGATGATGAAGGGAGGTTGTTGCTGGAGGTGAGATTCGCTATGTCAAGCTTGTAAGCCGAAATAATCTTTTCGGCATTGGCCAATTTGGACTTGAGGGTGGAAATGCATTTGAATATGGGAGAGCAGTTCTTTTTGAGACGGTTTAATTCTTTGGTGTTAAGCTCAGGTCTGTGGTGAACTGTCTTGCGGAGGATTGATATGTTGCTGAAATTCGGGCTTTGTAGAATAGAAAGGAATTCCAGTGCTCGCAGATGATCTTCTTTTCCAGAGTTGGAATGCAGAAGCACTTTCGTGCTTTCCCAGTCTATGCTGTGTTGGGTCTTAACACTGTGTGCTGCAATGGCGCTTTTCTTCAGGTCAGTGTTGGCTGTTTTTAGGAGCAAAGTCCCACTGAAAAAAATCACCAAATTCAAATTTGCTTTTCCGTTGACGTTTGTAGTGGTTGTGAACAGAACTCTGAGCTAGGCCTGAAGAAGGTGGCAGATAATTGGCCACCGAAAATTCGCCTGAGATTTAGACTTTTTGGTGTTGCGTATTTTTGTTGTGATTTCCCAAGAACCAAAGTAAAACGGCAGTTATGTCGATCTATAAGAAGTGTCGAGTTCATTAGATTGTTGCGGCGTTGCGGAGTAAACTGCACCTGGTGCAGATGGCTGTGAGGTTTCGGGTGGTCTTGGACTCTGAGCGGTGGATTAAGAATTTCCAGACGATGTGGTATTTTCTGGAATTGACATTAATGTCGGCAGAGAGTGACGAGCCCGACGAACCCTGGGATGATAAGAAAAGCAAAAATTTAGAAGTGTTTGAGGTTGGTGTGGATTTTGCAGCTTGTTCTCTTGCTTTCTTTTCGTGGATTTGTGCCGTGCGTAACTTCATGGTGCGATTCTTCAAACAAATTAGTGGCCAGTCCGAAGGGGTGATTGACAGACAAATGGAGCACGGTCTGTGTCGAAATTACAGCGCCTATGTTTTTGGTAAGCTGTATGCGGGGTCGTATCTTTTTTTGGAAGATACGATTGCAGCACAAGTACAAGTGTCCGGATTTCTTACGAGCGAGGGGTTCCATCCCAGGACCAGGGTGCAGGACGATTCCCCACCGCGGATCTTGGGAGCCATTTAGAAGGAGTGTGAGCACTTTCGAAACAGCGTTGCGAAAAACCAACGATGGGTTCAGGACAGTCAGAAACCCCAAGGTGGGAAGGAGAGGACTCTCAGGGAAGGGAGTGAACCGATTGGAATGTGTGCCAAAATGGAGAAAACGGGAAACGGGAAGAGACGGGAAAGTTAAGAGTGAAATCCGGAGAGAAGTCGAGTTGTGAAAGTACTCTTATGTTTTTTTTGGGGGTGGAGGGTGGGGGGGGGGGGGGACGAGGTCAAAAAGGTGCAGTGGGAAAGAACGATAAGATAAAGGGAGTGTATAGGCAACACCAAAATAAGAGTGGGTTGTCCCGGCCCACAAACTGAAGCAATGTGGCACCAATGCAGGGACTGAAAGGAATGCACACATGCAACAGGCGAATCGGCAGTGCCAGAAGGGATCGGAGAGGAGTGGCATACTTCAGTTCGATTAGATGTAGAAGTTTTGAGCCAAGCGCCGATTATCAGCTTCACACACGAGATCAAATGGGTCAGCAACAGCCGACGACACAGGTCTAAATGTAGCTCAACGTGTTGAGGGACAGCAGGCTCGTTCGATGTGAGAGATGAAGAGCAACACAGGGTGAGGGCAGGTGGCTTGGAGACAACCATAGGTTGACCCAGGAGGATCACGAGTTATGACGGATCAGAACATGTGACGAAAGACGGGGGACAGCAGGCTTAAACAGATGATGGCAGTCACAGCCAATGAACCAAATGAAGAGGTATAATGACAGCAACAAAACTTCGGGAGCGGTGGCTGAGGAAGAAGCGAGAAGTTGTCGCAGAGGGTTTGTGGATGGTCTGAAGTGGCGGCACGGTGGGTGGATGGATGCGGGCGGCAGCTTTGATGGTTGGAGGCGGTACGATAAGAGAGGGCGCTAAGGAAAAACCCAACTCGTAAAGATGGTAAAAAGCTGGTACTATGGAAGAGATGTTGAAAGGCGAAAGACGTAAAATGGTTCAGTCTGTGGACGGAGGAGGGGTGAAACGAAACACGAAAGGTGGTTCAATCAGTGGACGGAGGCTGGGTGAGACGAAAGACGAAAGATCTTGACGCCGCATGGGTGAGGGTGGCCACCTCGGAACAAGTGGACGGAAAACGGCACAACGGTGCAGCAAGACGGGGAAGGCCTGGTCGTGAAATGTTTGAGAAAGGTTGCAGGCGCCGAGGAAACGCTCGAGCGAGGGACAGCAGCCTGACGGAGCAGCGGATGGAGGTCTTGTTGTGGCCATTTCGGTAGAGCAAGCCGAGCCGAGAGGCGAGGGAACGGCGGGACGGTCAAGGAGGAACAATAACTGACGGTGGGCGAGTTCTTGTTGGTCGGATCCGGTGGAGCACCGGAAGAATTACGGCGTAGTGCGGCAAGACGATAGGTGGCAGTTAGCGGGGTCGAACGCGACGTGGAGTCACAGGTTGCGAGCAGCAGGCGAAAGATCAGCTAACCTTCAGACAGAGGCAGTGGATGGGGATCTTCAATGGCGAAAGATTGGGGATCTTCAATGGCGTCTTCAGGTGAGTAGAGTGGGTAACAGCGGCGATGTAGTCTGGCCAGAGGCTGGAGGAAAAGAGATGGTTGGCTAACGTCCTAACACCATTTATAGAGGGTCTGCAGATGCTGGCGCGTGCGCAGATGGGTTGCTGAGCTGGGCGTATCTAAAGAGTTTTGATCCCTCCAGGGTAACAGAGCATCCAGGAACTGAATGCAGAAATTTACAGGTAGTTTACATTCTCCTGCCGGCAACTATAAACTCGAAAATTTACAAAATACAGTTACTGTCGTATTGGTTTTCGATAGTGAGCGGTGAGCGTAACAGTGTTAAATCGTGTTGCGTACTTTTGATAAGTCATTGTATTGTTTAAAAATTGTCAAATAATACTGCAGTAAGATACTTTTAAACTTTTAATTTAAGTGCAGTTTTTCAAAACTAGAAGAGTCAAAACAATACAATAAATGTTTCCGACTGTCAGAAACACCGTGTTGCATCAGTAGCATTGGCAATTTAATTTACTATAGATCTACTAGCCAAGTGGCGAGCGTAGTCCAATTCATATATGTGAAGGTTAAGTATACGAAACAACTATTCTCAAGCTGTTAATGGGTTTGATGAAGCCACTACCGAGCAACACAACTTCAAAACTAACTACTACTATAACTTGATTCTCTTACCCTCCAAGACCAGTAATATGTGGATGAACAACACCGAGGCAGAAAATAACAGCTATGGCCGCATCCACTGCTGAACCACCTTTTGCCAGCATGTCGATACCAATATCGGTGCATTCAACGCTATCAGAGGCAACAGTACCATGAGGACTCACCTAAGATATGAAAAAAAAATTGTTTCTTTACACGGCAGCAAAAACCAATTAAAGTTGATAGCCCTTAATATTATGTTTGTATTTCATCTGACTTACACATACTTTCCCATGGGTTTGGACTGTTGAAGGTTTATTAGGTGATACACGGGCAAAAAAGAGAATGTTGCGAATTATCAGACAGTCAATGGTTTATATCCACAGCCCATCAATATGATGGAAACTTTTTAACACTCTATGTACACACGCATCACAAACTCTGAGTGTGGCAAATTTTTGACAAACAGATACTTAAAAATCACTCGCGTTCATCTTCTTCTGGCCTCATTCAAGCTCAGAATTGGAAAAAATCCTGATAAAAAATCCTGAAACGATTTTTATCTCAATCCGATTTTTTTGATTTAAATTGGATTTTTCAACAAAAAAGTTATTTTGTATACAACATTTGAACAACATTTGTATACAACAATTGGCGGGGTAAAAATCAAGACCAAAGCAGTTACTCCTCTCTTCCCCCACGTTTGATCCCCCTCCCCCCATAAGAAAATTACCTCTCCCTCTGATAAGTTGTGCGACCCAATACGGTATTATGAAGTACTGAAATACCAGGTATGATATGGCACATATCCTGAGTTTGGAATGGAAACGGTGAATCATTACGAGGTATTTAAGAACTGTTTACCCCAAACC
>JAHWFP010249566.1:0-15305 GCA_023313725.1 Lithobius niger
GTGCGGACATTTTAGGCTTTCAGTCGGAATTAAGTGCTAACTAAGTGCTTTTAATGCTAATTCTAAACTTAACTCTGTTGAAGAAAATTGGATGTGCTTCAAGCATGATTTACTTAGTACAGTTGAAAAGTTTGTACCTAAGTATCATTTTACACCCAGCAAAGATAAACCTTGGGTAACCAGGAAAGCTAAGTCATCACTGAGGCGTCTAAAAAGAGCTTGGCGGTTCCACAAGGGTGACAGTTACTTGCTGGCTGTCCGCAAAGAAACTAAACAAGTGTTGGAAGAGGCCAGGAAGATTTTCCATGTTAAACTTGGTAGAAAATTGAAGACAGACCCAAAGTCCTTCTGGCGATACAATAAATCTCTTCGCAAGGACAGCTCATGTGTTCCTCCTCTTAATGGTGATGGCTACTGTACATCCGAGCCTGTGGATAAGGCAAATGCTTTCAACATCTTTTTCCAATCTGTGTTTAATCCTTTGCAGGATGTTAATATTGTTGGCCATGGAAGTGTCGCTACCCGGCCATGTCTTATGCCTAATATTCGTATTCAGCCAGAGGGCATTGAGAGTTATATTCTGAAGCAACCCAACTCGAAAGCGTGCGGTCCTGACCATGTTACTGTCAGAATGTTAAAGCTTGCCCCAACAGTTGCCGCACTGTATTTGTGTACTATCTTTGTGCAATCTATTCATGCTGGGCAAATTCCTAATGACTGGAGGTGCGCTGCAGTTACACCAATACATAAATTTGGTAAGAAGAATGATGTTAAGAATTATAGGCCTGTTTCTCTTACTAGCATCCCCTGCAAAATATTGGAACGCATTATTGCTAAGGCTATGGCGGACTATTTAACGAAAAATGAACTGCTCAGTACTAAGCAATTTGGCTTCAGGAAGGGAGGATCCTGCGAGTTGTTGTTAGCTAGCTTTATTCACAGACTTGCTAAAACCATGGATGAGGGGGGCATTACTGATGTTGTGTTTTTTGATCTCTCGAAGGCTTTTGACAAGGTGCCTCATGGGTTTCTACTTTCGAACTGCAGTCGTTATGGTTTTAGTCAGGAAGTGTTGATGTGGATTGGGGCGTTCCTTACTGGTCGTTCACAGTTTGTGCAGCTGGTGGGTATGAAGTCTGCAGAGGTCCTCGTTACCTCGGGGGTACCGCAGGGGTCTGTGATTGGGCCCTTGTTGTTTATTCTTTATGTGAATGATCTCCCCAGCCAGTTTAGGTCGGATAGCGCGATGTTTGCCGATGACTGTGGAGTAGCCAGGCGCATCTCATCCTTTGCTGACATTCAAATTCTGCAAGAGGACATTGTCGTGATGGAACAGTGGTGCGATAAATGGCGCATGTGCATGAATCCCAGCAAAACTGTTTTCATGCGTGTGAGTCGTAAGACTGGTAATCTTTGTGATGTAGTTTACAAGGTTGAAAATGTACAGATCAGGCAGGTTGACGAAACTTAAGTATCTTGGGATTCTCTTGTCTGCCAACTTAGCCAGAACCAGTCATATTTAGTGCGTATTGACGAGGGTGGCCCAACAAACTGGGTTTATTAGTTGTGTGATGTGGGACTCGACTGTCGATTGAGAGGAAAACTCTTTTTGATATGCTTGCTAGACCCTACCTAAACTACGCTTCTGCTGTTTGGCATCCAACGGGGTCTGAGGCTACAGCTTTACAAGGGCTGCAGAGAAGAGCTGCAAGGATGGTTTACCGTACTTGGGCACGTGACGTTTATGTCACTGGTTTAATGGGTGACCTGGGCTGGACCACTCTAGAGAGAACAAATGCTGGAGCATAGATTGACTCTCCTGTTCCGGGTGGCAACTGGTAATACAATTTTGAATCCTATGGATTTTATGAGCCACCCTGACTATCTTGGACGTCACGACCATCCCAGTAAGATTAAGTTGGTTCAGTGCCAAAGGAACTTTTTTGCCCGCACATTCTTCCCTGACACTATCAAACATTGGAACACGCTGCCAACAGCGAGCGTGATGTGCGACAGCGTAACTTCCTTTGAGATATCTTTGAGGCGTGGTCGCAGTCCTCCTGTCTGCAGTCACTCTACTGTTTATTAACTTTTCTTTTGTATTCTTGTCTATAGTTTTTATTTTGTCATTTTGGTGTGTTATGGATTTTTGCATCATACCCAACTTGGGTGAACAAAAAAAGTTATACTTATGCTTATACTTATCATGCTAAATAATTTTTACGAAAAACATCCAAAATTTGCGTAACAATGTGATGCAAACGTGTCTCAGGAAGCCGAAAATAGGCCCTTAAATAATGTAAAATGCGTCGGCTTCCGGGGCTCTGCCCCGGACCCCGCTGGGGGAGCTTACAACGCTCCCCCAGACCCCAAGCTGGTTTCGCCGGACCCCTGCTAAAGTGGATCATATTTCAATAAAAAAAATGTTAATTTTCTTTGCTCCCCCCTGGTCGGGGAATCATTGCCCCCCCCCTACCTGGAGTTGGCTGGCGCCACTACTGCCAATAGCGGTCGAAGCAATAGTCGGCTAACATAGGCTAGCCGAAAATCAACTGAATATTTTCATTAGCCAGTCGAATAACTTGAAATTGAATTGCTAGGGGACTACTTAGACCTACACTAAGACAGTCAATAAATTTGTGATTTTCTGACAAATTCTTCCGTAGTCCAAACAGTAGGAAGAATTTATAGTTGTGCCTGAATTGCGAAATTCAAGAGAGTTTTATACAGACGTGTCCAAAACTATAACAAGTAACGGGTGTTTAAAGCGTTGCCTGGCTATTTGCATGTGCAAGGAGTAAGGACTACACGTAACGTGTTATTGTGACTGTTGATTTTCCTGCGTAGGTAGTTGTGTTGCTACATTTAATTAAATATACATAAATGTTGTAAATTTGCTATTTCCTGTACGGAAATACTAAAAGGACAGTTGCTTTAAGCTCAAAGTAAAAATTGAAAAAGAATTTTTTTTAAATTTGCATTAGCTTACATTGCTCCCCCAGGTCCCCTAGGTGAATTGTCGCCTTCCCCACAGCTTCATTCTGGAACAGTCACTGAAGTTTAGTTGCGTGATCATATTTTTTGTGTTTGCGCAAAACTTATCATTCCAAAGAAAGAAGAACAAGGTTTCAACTAACCGAGCTTTACCACAAGTTTGCATATAAGCTTGTGGTTGGTACCAATTAAACTCGCAACGACTACCGCAACGACTACCGCAATGATAGACTGATGCATTTAAAAGTTTTAAAAGTGGTAGCTTTGCACTTTGCCAGGTGGTCGTTAAAATAGTTTCAATTGTGCTTTTTGTTCCAGCTTGCTACAGGACCACACGCCAAGTACTACAACCTGCTAAACCTGTTTGCGTATGGAAAATATAGTGATTATAAAGGTGAGACGTTTTACTTTTAATATGCCATTGATCTATGCTGCCTGGAGAACCTGTTTGGAGAGTAGTTGTTTTGCTGTCACCCTCATTCTCATCTCTTCTTCGTGTGTGAGTAGGTGTGCACATGTGCGCAGTTTGTTTGTTTTGCAAGTCTTCTTACAGTGACTACCCAATCAAGTAAATGCCAAATGGGAAGAAGGGCAAGTGATGTTTTTTTTAATGGCAGCTACAACCAGAGAATATAATGAATATAATCTGGTAACTGACCACTTTAAAACCCGGTGGGGTGGGGAGCACAAAGTGTCCGTTTTATTGTTACTAGCGGAGCCGCTCGCTTCGCTCGCTCATTGCCTATCGCCCCCCCCCCCCCACGGCTAATGATTTTTTTCCCTCCCCCCTTTCCTAATGATTATTTCTATTGTTGAGCTTCCGTATCACTTCTATTGATGAGCATCTGTATAAGACGGAGATCGTGTAGCCGAACCAGCCCTACAAATTTGCCTGATTTTGGATGTTTTATGGGCTCTCTTGGGCGATAAGTCTGTCCTCCTGTCCGGTGTTTTTCAATTTTTGCAGGAGGTACAGATGTATGACAAGATTTAGATTAGGGGTTTGAATAACATCTCTGTAATGTGTGGTGCAGTGGCAACCCGGACCACTGCACTGTGACTGAGGTTGGCGCTAATGACCAAGTTGTCGACGCGCCATTAAGCCTCAATCCCCCCCCCCTTTTATGGGCTCATCCGAGCTTTTCAGGTGATTTTTCGTGATTATGAACTATTAGTGATCTATCTTGACTTTTTGAATTGTTTTGGCGCTGCAAGCTAGTGTTATTGTGTTGAATCGGGAAGCGGCAGCGTTTTGAGCTACTTTTCTCAACTTCCCTCGTCGCCAGTTTTTGGTTTTCTTATTTTGTTATTTATTTTTTATTTAGTTCGTATCACTCCTTTGTGAGGCCGAGTCCTTCTCCACATGGTGGCCTCTTTACCAGCTTTTGGCTTTATTTTGACATTTTGTTTGTTTTTCGTGAATTGGACGGAGACACAATTTTTTTTAGCAACGTTGTTTAGATTTGTGACGAAACACTAGCGTGTGTCTAGATACGCACGTCGGTATACGTGTTGTCATTGTCCTAACTTTGGCCGTCCAATCTAGAGACGTTGCCGACAATACTAACAATGGTTATAACAGTACTTTCGTACTTATATACCCTCCCATGCCATTCCCGTTACCCCAGCCATTCGTTAAATTTCATAGTTGGAAGCCTTTCAGCTGTCTCGGCATTGGTGAATAATCACCCTGTGGGAATTAACATGAGGATGAGCGGTCTAGAAGCTAGAAATAGAAACTAGTAACACATTTGCAACATTATTGAGGGTCAAAATTGCATTTGAAAGCCGCTTAGCTGACATTCCTATACAAGTTAATTTTTGTCAGGTGGGTCATTGCTCTCTATTTTACCACAATTTAAGCTTTTGTGCCGCTTTATCATTTTTGAAAAAGTCATTCCGCTTGCTATGAAAATCTATCTTAGGTTGAAGAAATCACTGTAAAACATGCTTATTTTCATGAAGATATCACTTCATATCTTCGCCTGTGAATTTTCATCTCCAGGAATGCTGATCATCGAATATTTGCGAAATATGAAAATAAGCATGTTTTACAGTGATTATCATTTTTCCCCAAGTACCTGAAATATGCCCAACTATGCTGCAGGATATAAGACACTTAGGCTATGGCGTCGCACTACAATGGTGTACGTCCTCGACAATTGAATTGATGTGATGTTTGTTAGCGTGTGTCTAGATCATCCCCTTCGGATCCCCTTATAGGAAAACATAGTGTTCGTCACTGTTCTCGCAGCACTGCAAGCTTTTCTTCTGATTTTCATGTGAATTTTTGTTCGAATTCTTCGATTTTCGGTTCTGAATTCGGTTGAGAATTCATGACGAGCCCAGTTCGAGGACAATTCCTCCCTCCATGACTCCGAAGATCCATTACTTCAACTACTCAAGACAGTTGAGGACATCGTCCCGTGCTGCTCTTACATAAACCATCTTCCAATGACACCGAACCCTTGAAAAACAGAGGCTCAACGATTGGCTTTGGTTTTGGCCTATGTGATCGCAATCCTAAAAAATGTTCTGTGTTAGAACAATCCTAAAAGCTTCTGACCACCCTTCTACGAACTGGAGGCTTGCTACGTGGTAAAAGAGAACCACTTGAATTGGATAAAGAACCCCCCCCCCTTCCCCTCCCACCTTGACTGGGAAGAGAAAACTGGCTCTTTAAACGATGGCTCTGCCAACCCCAAACATTTTGAAACCTACACTCAATCCGAGTTCTTAACCGCTGAAGCCAAAATGGATTTTGGTATTGCCATGTACATTCCTAAAGAGGTTGAAGTTCAATCATCAGTCCTACAACGACAGAAACAACAACAATATTGTATATCTTGTGTAAACGAGCGCCACTGAAAAACGCCTGTTTTTCCAAAAATGAAATTTTTTTTTCTCGAGGCACCCAAATGCCTCGCCGAGGCACATCTGGCCGTTTTCGCAATAATGGTCCGATTTCCACAAACTCTTCGACATTTAATAGCCTGTCAAAATACAAGACTCTTGGGGAAGCCCAAATCCGGACTTTCCACCAGGAAGAACCATAGAACTACGTTTGAAGATCACCTCAAACTCACTACATCGCACTTTCATCATGGCCGCCTTTATAAAATTCTGTATTTCTGTATCTTCATTTTATTCTTTTTTTTTAGGGCAAAAAGCCCAAACATATTAGCTTAGTGTATTGCATGAGGTTTGTACAGACAACCATTTTGAAGTGTGATATTTTTTATTGTGTTTGTCGGCCGCAATCCATATGGAAAATTTCCACAACGATCGAATTTTTACTTTAAACTTTTAAACGTTAAATGTTCTCCGTAACTTAATGCGTTATAGCATTCAATTAAGCTAATTTATTTAACCGCATTTATACTTTATTTATATTCTTTTACCCCCAGAAACGCTACCATATGTCCAAACGTATAAACGCATTACGACCTGGCATTCTACCGGACACGAATTTTTCAGTGTATATATGTTTATTTTAGTTCTCCTCTGGACCTGACTGTGACCCTCCGAAACCTACAAATAGCTTGATCTACTATTAAACACTAAAAGAATTCTTAAAAAGATCTGTTCAAACCAAATCCGAAAGTCCAACTGTGCAAAAACTTCGAATTCCCCCTTTTTGCCCCCCTCCCCAGCCAAAACTAGTTGTGGTGTTTAACACTACAGTTTACCGTTAAAGCTTGTTTAATTTAATAGTAATGTTCTAGACATTACCCAAAGCCAAGTAATAAGCTTTAACAAGAGCCTAATCACGTTGCAGACATGTAAATATTCAATCCGTAGCCAATAATACAAAGTAAAGGCCCATTTCCGAAAGTTCAATTGAGTGAAACTCAAAACAGGCCTATCTTTTTCCGTTTTACATGTTCCCACTCCTTCAAACGGCTCTGCACCCAGTCCCTTTGTTCAACCGACTTCTCCTCCCACTTTCCATTGTTCTCGAGGCCCTCGGCCAATCAGACCCCCGCAGCTATCCTCGACGTCCGCGCTTTCCCCCCTCTCCAGCATAAAAAGCCCCAGTTGCCCTCCCTCTACAGCTCAGTCAGCACAGCTCACAGATCTCAAGCTAGAGACCGGTCACGCCAGTCGGGAGTGGAGACGCCATGTCCGGAGAATGCCATGCCGGGCACGATGGTAGTGGTTCGTATGTTATAGTTTAGCTTTTGAAAGTTTAATTTAGGACCCCCATATTCTAAATTCTAGTTTAATTGTAAACTTAACTCTCTAGCTAGGGAAAATTATGGTGGTGACGCCTGTAGCGGCATCTTAGGTTTCTTTCACCCCATAACGTCAGAGTGGTTCTCTTCCTAAAAACCAAATTTTTCCAGTTTATTTTAAATGGATTTTTAATTTAAACTAAATGACGGTTTGATCTTTGTGGAAGGCAAATTGAAACAAACTGATGCCTAAGTGTAAAATTGCCGGGCTTTTTATTACTTAGAACAGTTCTCGAGGGAACTAAGGGAGGTTGATCTTTTTGTGCTTGGAAAACTTAGAAACATAACTGTGGACGGTTGATCATGTTGAAACATACTGTCAGATAGACTTTAATCAGTTGCGGCTGTTTAGTCTTGCGGGTGTCTCCGGGAGCACTCATGATTTACTTTTTCTAATGTGAAAATTTAAAACTTTATTCAAACCAAGTGTGTTTGTCTGAATTTATGAAATACTAAGTGTATATTCAAACTTGCTACTTTATGTAAATGTAAACTTGTTGCCTATTTAAATAATTGGTATTCAAAAGCTTTTAGAAGCAAACTATAATGTAAAGTGTACTTTCATTCTCTGTCGCAAAAATAAAACCAGGAGTTTTAAGCTTCAGTCGTTTGCTAGATTTGATTAATTGTATTTTAGTGTAAAATTAAATATGTAGCCCATTTTTAGATTTTAGCTAGTTAAACAGTTAAATCCACCGTTGGTGGCAGCGATACCGACAGTTTAAGGTTAGGCCCCTTTAATTAGGACCGGCGCTTCATCCCCCATGCTGGGACAGTGTCCATGCTGTGTTGAATAACGTAAAAAGTCGTCATTAACACCGATTAACCTCAAGCTGAAACTCCACGTACACCAGGGAAACCGGGGGCGTTACAAGCACCTAAGCCGTCGTAGCGTCCGCCGTTACACTTGGCATTCGAGCTGCGTCCCAAGCTCATGTCCTTAGCACCCGCCGCTAATGCTCTCTGTGAGAAACTTTCCCTCAATCAGATCAGACTAAGACTAAATGCTGGGTTTTCCTCGTCAACGAACTTTTCAGGAGGGCTTGTTTCGCCACTTTTCATTAAGTGAACTTGTTCACCAAGGCTGTTTTCATTTCAACCCTCGGTTTTCGTGATATCCCTCTTCATTCTGCAACAAACTTGAACAACTCAATGAAACATGAGCTTCGTAACCAACCAACCAATTCATGAGACTGACACTCTTTTCAAGTGATCAATCCCAAAACTGGCTCCACATCTTGACGTTTCCTTTGTAACGGCGGATGCTACGACGGGGTAGGTGCTTGTAACATCGCCGGTCGCCTGGTGTAACTAGATCTTCTTACTATTACTTTTGGGTACTTTTTGGTTCAAACAAGCACAACAGCTACAGTCCCGGCGTAGGGAATAGAGCTACTCATGTCCTAATATTGTAGGCTAACTGTAATAATAAGCGGTAACGCTGCCACCAAGGTGGGAAAAGGCTAGCTAAGCTAGGTTTTAAGAGAATTATCTTACATGTTAACTTCTAGCAAACAACGAGCGAATAAACTGACGGACGTTTAAGAAAAACTCCTGGTTTTTATTTTAAACAAACATGAATAAAAATATCGCACTACAATTACATTTGGTAACTTTACACCTAGTTTAGGTTATAAAATACAGGGGGAATTTACATTAAATTCGACACTAGCACCAACACGAGGTTCACGTAAAACAATTTCAAATAGAAAAAGTGAGTTGCGTAGGCACAAGGGGATTTAACAAAGAGCCCTCTAAATTATCAACAACCACGGCTGGCTAATAAAAGTAGACCTGTTTTACAGTTTTGTTTCTACGTGTAACAGCAAAGCATTAAACCTCCCAGAGTTGCTGTTGATAAGTCAACTCCTTAAATTATAGAAGCGTCGCTACCTGTAAAGTGGATCCGAGCGTTTAATAAATGGAAACCCCACGAAGATCAAGCCGTCCTTTGTTTACTTTAAACTGCGTTTAAAAAAATATAATAAAATAATGCTGGTTTTTAGTAAGGGACCGTGAACCCTTAAATTACGGCCGCCCACGTCCGAAATGCCGTTTCGCTTGACGCACCATAAATTTACCTTCTAAAGCTACGAGGTTAAGTTTAAGATTTAAACTATAAATTTTGAAAGTAGATTCCAAAAAATAAACTTTTAAAGCTAAACTAAGTACGATACGAACCACTACCTTTGCCCGGCATGGCAACAATCGGACCGCGGCGTCTCCACTCCCGACCGGCGTAGCGACCTCTAGCTTTGAGTATCCTGAGCTGTGCTGTGCTAACGAAACTACTGCGTCTGGGTTTTTATGCCTTCTGCTTGGCAGGCAGGTAGAGGGTTAGCGCGGACCTGTAGGAGAGTGATGGAGGGGGTGAGTGGGGAAGAGGTGGACTCTTGGAGGAGGAGAGACTGACCCAAACCGGCCGAGCTGTCGCTACCGGAAGTCGGCCATGACAGCGCAGACGGGCAGGGTAGCAAGGCTGCTCTCAATGCGTTGGGTGCTGACTCCGTGTGTTTACGGCTACGGTATTGAAGGAGCTGAGTCAACAAAGGAATTTTAAAGGCTTTGTAAACAATTCCAGCAGGCCTGGCATGGAAGTGCAGTGAGTTTAAAACTCATAACAACGTGATTTTTAGGCCTATTAAATAAACTACGATGTTATGCATTGCAACTATTGAAGGAGTGGGAAGGGGGGAACGAAGTGTAATGCACAGAATAATTATTTGACTTTGGGAATGAAACTGCTGTTTACAATGCAGGTTTTTAACGAAGGAAAGCTAGTTTGTTTTCGATTTTAGAGGTTCACTACGGTCGGAGTTTGGACGGAGATGCTATAAAAAAATAAACATAAAATCATACACTGGGTCCGTGAAAATATACAAACATAAACATTGGAGCTCCGGTAGGGTTCATGGCAAGAATTTAAGTTTACCAAAATGCATTAAGTGCACAAATAAAAAGATTAAATGTTCCAGCTGGTATTTAAAGGGCTATATCGCAGTTTAGGTTAGTTTTTAAACTGGTTTGAACATCAGACATTTTTCATAAATAAGCAAAGTCCTCACCTGTTAGAAATAAAAAATATCGTGTGTTTTTAACATCTACAACACAACTAAGCTGAAAAGATGTTTCGGCTTTATGCCTAAAAAAATGTACATTATTTACATTTTAAAGTGAAATCGCCATAAAGACGATGCTCTTCTGGTAGGTAAGAGTGCTGCCCTCAGGTTTTTTCTTCGGTGGTGTTGAGGTGTCCTCACCACGAGCGTCTGATACGAGACCGCATTTACACGCCCCCACGCGGAGGACTCTATTTGGGGTTACTGTTGAACGCCAAATAAGTGCTACAACAGAAAAGGTCAGTGCACACAAGACATGCCAAAGAAAAAGACTGCCAAGCCATGTAAATAAATTGCATAAATTAATGCATCAAGGAATACACCTTCTGAGGAATACACCTCCCGTGAAATACATCACCACAAGTTATAAAATACAATGTTTACAAAAAAATAAAAATTGCCATTTTATATTGTTGGGGGACTGACGTTTTTGTGGCTCAAGAAATTTTTGTAAATAAAAATTACAAGTTTAAAGGGACACTATTTGCAAAAATTAACTTAGTGCTGTCCGCGCTGCTTGTTGCAGGAAAGTCGTACAGGCCACAAAGAAAATTGGAGCAAACGAAAGTTTATATAAATAAAAACGCAAATTTTGACCATAAAGGGTCACAGTTTAAGGGTTTTTGTAGCTGTTAATTCAAATGAGATAATCGCAACATTTAATGCTCTAACCAGTCAGCCGTGTACAGAAAGTTATTTTTTTTATCTGGAAAAACCTCGAGAAAAACCCCTGGGCGCACTCCTCAGGACCTAGCTTGCGATAAAGGATCGGAATAGAGGGTACTATAAAGCGCATGCGCAACTATCAGCTCTATTTAAAGTTAACAGGCTACCACTGGAGTGGTTTAAGGTTACCAAACAACTTGTTTTACATAGGAAATATTACACTGAAGGGTTTAGAGATGGTACCCATAACTTAAACATATTATACAACACTGGGAGGTTTTGTGGATAATAACGCAACAACCTTTTAACGACAGTGCTAACCTTCTTCGCAGAGGGGTAGACAGACAACTTTTTGCAGGAAAAACGTTTCGTAAAAACCTTAAGAAGGGCCAACCGGGAACAAGTTGCAACCCCCGTAGAATACTCCTAATGAATATTTAATTAGTGTCTTTACAGTTTTTGACACTATTCTCCCACATAGGGAGACGTTAATAGTGACAAAAAGAGTAAAACATAGGCACTTAAAATTTAGGTGTAGAATTCCGAAACGGGAAATAGCTGAAAGTTCCTTTTGGTGTGGTTGCACTTTCAATATACCACTTAACAAAATTTAAAGATAAAAATTAATTTCCAGTCAATTTGTACTGAAAATGACGTGCTTTAACAATTTAATGTTTAAACAAAATACCTGCTGAGAGTATCAGCGTTCATTACACAACTATCCAGGTTTGTTCAACGAAGCAGTTTAAAGTTTGCAGACTTCAAAGCAATAAACACGATTTTTGGTGTTTAGGTTAGATGTTCATAGATGCAGCCACTTTTGTAGCGGCGTACAATTACTATAGTTTAAAAAAACTTGAAGGGAAGCTAGACTGTTAGGTTTTCCGGTTTTTAGTATAGAAAAAACTCAACTTGTAGACAATTTACACACTTACTAGGGTTAAACTGGGTGGCTTGCACCAGCTTGCACAAAAAAACTATTTTTAGGGGAATAAAAACTACTCAAGTTTTAGTTGTTCAGTTTGGAGACCATTTAAAGGTTTTACTTACTCCCTACTGGTAAAATTACATTTTAACTTTCGGTTAGGTTAGCATTACAACCTTAGTTTCAACTAAAAAACAATTATTTTAGTTTAAAAGAGTCATAATTGTGGTGATCAAGCTCAAAAATTTCACCTTTTTATCCAAGATAAAAGCTTTGCAACAAAACATCGGGTCCTAATATAAAAAGGATCAGGGAAAAAAACTGTATTTAAGTTTTCACTACTGGCATACCGATTTAATTTAGTTTACTAACTTTTAGGTTAGGGGACGATTTACTTCGTGACACAAGCCAACTTGCGAGGCTGGTTTCGTTAATTTCCGGCCAACTGGACATGAACACACTTCGGCTCACATCACGATCTGATAAACTGCGTTTCAGTTTACCCTTTGGAGGTGCGTTGGCCTTATGGCGACACTGTAGCCAATCTAGGATCGTTGGGGCGTGGTCAGTTTCCACTTGTTGCTGTGGTACTTGGCGCTGGCCAGAAGAATTTGTAATGAGATCCCTCCCATTCAAAACTTTGGTATTTGGCGACCGAACGACGATTGGTGGCCGTTCATTAGGCGTCCGAAAGTCTCGCGACGCTTGGGACTTGACCACTCCCGTCGGGCTTGGCGGGGTCTGTTTCCGTGAGCGCTTTTTTGATTGACGCGCTCGGGGGGCTGACATATTTGCAGCGTTGGGGGCAAAATCTCGAGGCTGGTTTACCGTTTGGTTTAACAAATTAATCCCTGGGATTCCCAAAACCACATCGATAATAGGCCTAGATGCTTTCGAAACGCAAGCTACTGTTTTTAACATTGCTCCATTCGTTAATTTGAGACCTAGGTTTACCTGTTCTAAGACCACTATGTCGCTGCTTAGGATATGCTTAGGATAGTTTGGCATTCGCTTTTTTGATTTAGGCGTGGCCAACCTTTGGCCAGTTTGGCACTGACGATTGAAACTGAGCTCCCGGAATCGCACAAAACTTTAATGTTATGCTTTCCTACACTAGCATCTATAGTGCTGGATTTTAAAATAGTTAGGGCATCTTTCCCTACGAGAAAGCATGCATTAGCGGATGCCGAAGCTTTAAGTTCGGGGCAGCGATTGCGGAAATGTGAGGCCGAGCCGCATTCGTAACACGTTCTAACATTGTGAGACTTTACATTGTCGGTTTTATCAGTGTTAGCATCAGAGCTAATTACACTATCACTGCTATTATTAGTCCCAACCGGGTTAGCTAATACATTTCTAGTTTGTTTGTTTTGTTTAGAAACGACTTTAGAAGTCTGACTAGACGACGGAGCACTAGCTTGTGCCTTCCCTGTTTTAAGGGCCATATCGGTAGAAATTTGTTTATTTCTGGTTGTGAACTCATCACAGAGTTTGGCGGCTTCAGTTAACGTACCAAGTTTAATTTGGTCCGGCAACCACTTGCGCAGTGCAATAAGACACGATTTAGTGAATTGCTCAAGCATAACTAAATTAGCTAACTTGTCGTAGCTGTTATTTACTTTAGCTAACGATACCCATCTGGAAAATAGGGTTTCGAGTGCGAACGCATGTTCGTGGAACAATTGTTCGGGGCCACGTTCGAGTGAACGAAACTGGGCTTGTACGGCTTCCTTAGTTTGGACAAACCTTTCAAGTAACCTGATTTTGACTAATTCATAATCATGCATTTCTACCATAGACATTTGATCACACACTTTAATCAAAATTTCTCCTAAGAGAGGTTGGAGTCCGACGACCCATTCCGTTTTGTCAATTCTTTGTGTTTCCATAGTTTTCTCAAAAATCTTAAAAAAACTATTAATTTCCGATTCGGAAGTCCATCTATTTACAAGTCTGACAGCGTCAGCAATTTTACCCGGTTTATTTACGGGAACACGGATTTGGGGGTGTTACGGTACCACTACTAGAGTTTGAACTACCATTAAGATTTGCAGCCGTTAGCCTTGCTAGTTCGATCTGCTTATCTAGTTTTAATAATTCACGAGTACTAGCGCGTTCGCTAATCTGTGCTTCCTGTTCCTTTAATTGAAAGTCTCTATCCCTGATTTGGGCCTCTTGGTCCCTCCCGTAACGCTAGTTCGTGCGCCATACGTTTATCTACGGCGGCTAACTCAACTGCTTTTAACCTTAATTCTTCGGCTTTAAGCGCGAACTCATGCTCTTTGGCTGCTAACTCCTTCTTTTGTAAAATGATAGCTTCTCTTTTCTCTATAGCCGGGGCTAGTTCGTCAGAGAGATCGTCATAGGAAATTTTTTCTTCCTCGACGGCACTTTTCAAAATAGTCACGGATTCGTGACGGGTTTCACTAACGGTTAGGCCTAATTTTAAACAGGCCTTTTTCAGCTCTTCGTACTGAATGTCTTTAACGACTTCTTCAAAATCATCCATGTTGGACATTTTTAACTTTAAGCTTCAAAATAAAACTCTTATAAATGAAACTTCATTAAAATGCAGCCGCAAATTAATTTTACTTTTAAATTGAGCAGAGCGAGTTACTAAAAACACTTCTCTCCCAACTACCGTTAAGTTTTAGCAAGAAATACACTTATTTTAGACCCCTAGCACTCAGGTGTATAAACAATTAAAATACCTAAAAGGCTCTTAACTATAACACTCGGCTTGGCAGCCTTAAGCATATCTTATGCACACTTACCCTGTACACAATCACTGTGCAGTCAGTCTAGTCCAAATCCAAACTTCCCACCTGACGAATGAATCACCTAGCACACTTCTGGCCTGTAGTATGACATCTGGTAGAGGCCTACTTCACTGGAACGATGGTTGGCGTTGTCCAAGGTCCACTGATTACGGCGACGGAGCTTCCTTTCCATGAATGGTGAAATCCTTCTCGCTGTTGACGGTCCACGGCTTGTTGATCTCCAAGCCGGGGAGGGGGGCCCGCCAAAGAGATCTGCTATCCTTGCTTCTCGACTCCGGAACGGCTTAGTTGCGGGAGCTGATGATGGGCACTGTTGTTGTTGGCAGTGAGGACATCGGGATTTGCATTGATTTTAGCGGTAATGCTGACATCTGCTGCGGCATTGATTTTTACTACAATGCGGGCATCTGCTTCTGTGACTGTAGTGTCTGAGTCACGGACGTCTTTGTTGAAGAATTGTTCAACACAAATGACATAGTAGCATGGCAGGGAGGAAACGCTTGAAGGAACAGCACCTGTTCATCCCACCGCTGCCACCATTTGTAACGGCGGATGCTACGACGGGGTAGGTGCTTGTAACATCGCC
>JAHWFP010249567.1:3637-22676 GCA_023313725.1 Lithobius niger
CCAACACTCAAGTCACCATCAGAAAATAAAGCAATTAAAAAAAACTTACAGGTAGGACCCATTGTTGGGCCTGAGACTAACTACAGCAGCGGGCTACCCCGTCTTGTCTGAAATCGGGAAAAAGTTCTACTGTCTAAAACTCTACGGTATATGACAATAATCTATATAATCGGCTCCTAATATACAGTAATAAAAGCGGTAAAACGGAACTAGAAGAGAAGGAGTTGGAAGAAGAGGAAGTGACGTGAAGTGTATTGTTGTCGATGCCCTGCAACTCTTTTCTTTTGCAGGGTAGCAATGAATGAGGCCGAGAGAACATTCATTCTGTGCCCCGCAGCAACGAAAAGGGCGAGTGTTTGGAAAGATGAATGGTATTTTCGATGCTCTGTAATAGTCACACGAATTACGTAACATTATTTTACCACACGTTTTAAAATCAGCCTATTAATATAAAGGTTGTGAGTTTGTATCCCGTCCAAGCAGCGAAAATGGGTTATTAGTTTAAGACAGGTAGTAGAGAGAACCGTATAAATTCTTGGTTGTAGGTATAGCTAACACTAAGTGTCTTGCGACGTCTTTTAGCCTGAGTAATACACAGGATGCAGAGGAAAATCCTAATGTTTGAATGGCCGCCATTTTGTATGTGCTCATCGTATCGACGTAATCATTGTGGCGCTTTACTCACCTAATGAAGACCTTTCAAATAAGGTATTCCTTTACCCCCCATTCCATTGAAAATTTCTGAGTTGGGGCCCCCACGAAATGCCGGTTGTAGGCTACACCTTTAACCAAACTTGCCAGGGTTTCACTGTCGTCATTCAACCCCTTCAAAAGTTGTGAGGGGGGATTGGGACTTTTGGGACACCCTGTATATTGGGTCCTAATTTAAGCATTTTGCATAATTTTAATGTGGATTTTCAAAAAATTCTCAATTTCTGGGCGGTATCCCCGAGATTCCCCCCTCTGGGACACACTATAATCAATGTCCCCCCGCATAGGGGCCGACCTGTGGTACTATTTTTCCGGTGTTGGAATTTTTTAAGGAAACAAGCCCTTTGAAGCAACTATTTTAAATTTTTTTTTGAAGCTTGGCAAAGCATTAAATTTATTAAAAAAAAAACATTCTATAACTATTCCCACATTACTTTATCCACAGCAACATTTTTTAAATGCTTTGAAAAATAAGCACCGTACATGGCAACTAAAACTGATTTTTAAAATTTTCTTGAAATCCTGTATCCTGCAGGAGGGCCACTCAGTTTCACAAAAACTCACCTATCAGACGTGCCCAGCTCCCCCACACTTTCAAAATACCATCAGATCCCCCCCATGCCCAGTCATCGCGAAAAACGGGTTGTGCCTCCTACCTAATTCCTTCCTCCATGATATTAGTCCTAAAATTACCAGCGAGGTGCAGTTTTTTCTTATGCATTTGCAAGCCACGTTTGTTTAAAAATGTAAGTTAAATGTTTTTTTTTTTATATAAATAACTTCAGAATGGGAGGAACTAGTGACTTGTGGTTTGCACGATCGAAAAGCTGGCGAAAAAAGGGTTAAAATGTTGTATTTGAACGTCAAAATCGGTCAATATTTAGCGAAATTATCGTTGTTTCCGCATATATCGAAAAAGTACGGCTTACGGTAAAAAAAATTGACAGCGATTATTTCCTGCGACCGCCCGGAATATTCTGCGACGTACGTCGCTCGTCGCAGCACTTTCTCACACGGGGTCGTTCGCTTGGTGCAAGCAAGTGCTAGATAGTGCTAGATGTTGCCAGATTCTGCCTACTTTCAATCGGTGCCACTTTAAACTTACTATTAGAGTCGCATAACTGTAACAATAAATGTCTACTTTCAAACGAATATTTCCACCGCCCCCCCCCCCTCTTTTAAAACCTAAATGACAAAAAAAATAATTCAAGACATTATTGCCTTTAGTCATTAGCGGGAAATCAGTGAAACAAGGGGAATAAAACATGTAAAGCCTCGTATACACATGTTAAGCGATGCCTAGTTTGTCATGTTCAATTACGGTGTTGCTTATAATTTGGGTTAATGTAGTAGTATGCCCTAGGTTTTCCCGCTTGTTTCTCTGATTTTAAGGATTTTCTTTTATTTGGGGGAGGGTGGATCCATCCTGCCAGTGGCCTAACTACCCCAGGCTGCGTCTCTTTCAAGTCCAAAATATTCGCATCTACCCAATTCAAAATATTGCAAACGCATGAACTATTTTTGTAAGTATATACTTTTAATAGTAATAATACACATTTTTAAGTAATTAAGTATTTTTAATCATTACAGTTAGGCACAAGAATGAGGTAGGAAAGCAGCACAAAATTTCTCTTTACATTTTAAAGTGTGTTTGGTGAAATGACTTCAAATCATTTCCTTCTCAAATGTAAATTGTAATTTTTGCACCCTTAATTGACTTACTTCCGTATTTACAGGGCGCTGTTTTAATCCATAGAAAACATTGATAGTAGCAGTAGCCTATATCACTGTCGAAATTTTTTTACACTAGACTTTTAGGCCGTTTTGGTTTCGGAAAACGTAACAGCAAGATCGGATTAAAGATATGAACGGTTTCATGCAGTGGCGTTAAGTGGGGCAACCCTTGGGTTCCCCCCCTCCTTAATATACAGGATGGCCCATAAAAAACGCACCAGGTGAAAGATTTTTAAGTCCATAATTTTTTCTAATTTATGTTTTTATTTTCGTTTTAGTGAAAATAACGCCCTTTTTTCATACTCAATTCAAGTGGTCCTTATTTTCACTTTTTTTGAAAAAAAAAACTGGGAAAAAAGTTTGTACTTAAATTTTTTTTACCTCGTGCGTTTTTTAAGGACCACCACATTTTTTTTAATGATACGGGGATGGACGGAGGCTCTTAATTCATTTTTAATAAGCAGTTTATACCAAATTAAATAACTAATACGCTACAATAGAGCCAGTTTTAAATTTAATTTTTTTCTCTTCTCGGGGCCCCTGAGGCATTCTGCCACCCTGTAGCAACGCCACTGGTTACATGTATCGGGCGCGTTTCACTCCCATTCCTTGTGAATAACTTTTCAAGCAAGAGCATATAAAATTCGGGTCTCGATTTCATGGCCTGTCCTTGAACACTTCCGGAATGCCAATTTAGCAACAATAGGTTCGTCACCCTTTCTTTCCGACCCGTTGCACATCCATAAGGCTAACCGCGAATCCATAATGTTCAGTTCTCTGGTCACGTCTCAGACTTGGCTTAGGCGACCTCATAACTCAAGAGGAAATAACTGGAATCCTTCTCTCAATAGTCCAGAAGGTTTTGGCTTGGTAATTCACACCATATGAAGCGATCGTCTTCCCCATTGGTTAGCAGCTTCTTATTTCCGCTTCCGGAGCCGCCATTGTTGCGATCACTAGTGTTCTCGCGATGCGGGTTGGCCTTTTGTTCCACGTTCAATGGCAGCCATCTTTTCAAGACTTGACATCCGTCGTTGCTGTTGTTATCTTGTCTGCATTAGCAGCAGGGCGATGCCTAGCACTCTTCTGATGAGCCCTCAGACCAGCCAGTTGAGAGTAGGCACTTTGGCACACTAGGCACTTGTACGGTTTTTCACCTACGAGCAGAGTAGAATATTAATTAAGGAAGCGGGGGGGGGGGGGCCGGGGGGGGGGGGGGGGCGTTGGTATTGGAAATAATGTAAGACATATGTAAACAAACCGCTGTAAATACCATAAAGTAGGAAAAAACATCCATAAACAAATTTCACATACCAGCAATAACGTAAAAGTACAGTCGGCCATCTTTCATTCGAGGGTCGTGAACGGAATTCCACCCACCCAACCAGTCCAACACCAGATCACTGCCACACCATCCTTACCGATACGGTCGCTCCTTCACTGACGTAAAAATAACCTCACTGAGCCTATTAAGGATCCCATTCGACCGGAAGTGCTCGACCATAGGCAATGTATATTGATTTTTATTCGCTCTAAGGGACTGGACATTATTTATCTCCGGGGGGGGGGGAGGAAATGAATTGACCACCAGCTCAGCTGTCAATTACCCCCCTTCAAAACCCTGACAAAATATTGACCCCCCCCCCTCCCCACACAAGGTCCAAAAATAATGTGACCACCCCCCAAAAAATGTGCGTTACATATCCCTATTGCGACTGGCTGTAGGTGATTTCCTGTAGCCAATTTAAAGGGACATCCGGCCAGCCGTATAACAGTTCGCGCTGATCGTCTTCCGCGCAAAAACGAAACCAAGGTCATCTGAGATAGTATAGCTGCGTTCCTCGCAGCGCAGAACGTAGCTACCGTCTCTTTTGGCATTGTGAATAATAGACGAACCAGCATGAACGCATTAATCGTGTCGTCACAAACCGGAATGATTCTCGTATTTTAACATCATAATTTATAATTTTCTAGGCTAGTGTCTTATAATTTTGCTTCGGCGATCTATTGGAAAAATTCATTTCAATTTTTACCGCATTACGCTTTTAGATTTTTGATCTCATGGTAATTATTAGCAAATTAGTACACGCACACACAGAAATGAAACGTCATGGTAATTGTTAAGCGCGCAAAGCATCATATACTTACAGGTCGTTCGTACATAAAGTTCCATTATATTCAACAGAAAATTTCCTAGACGCCACATTTTAAAACGGGTTATTAGCTAGGGAGAGACTAACGGTAAGGAAATAGACCTTTGGAACCGTACTTGATGTGTAGGATCGAGAAAAATGGCGCTGGGAGGTATATCCCTTTAAGTAAGTATCACTCCGCGCCGACAAGTTACCACTAGTTATAAGAAAAACATGCCTCGTTACCGAAAGGACACTATTGAGGTTAAAATGTTCTAAGAAATAACCCGATGTTCCTTACACCCATTTCGTGTCGAGTGTCATACAATAAGTTGGCTTGTATGCCCACACTCCTTACCTAACATGTACAGAATGGTGTACAGAAAAAAAAAACTGACGGCCCAACATTTTCTAAGTTCTACTTTTCTAGTTAGCACCCCTCAGAACCAGGAGAGGACAGAATTCTTCCCGTTTCATTGATTTAATTTCATGTCCTCTCCTGGTTCTGACGGGTGCTAACTAGAAATGTTGGCCTTAGAAAATGTTGGGTCGTCAGTGTTGGGTCGTCAGTGGACCACCCTGTATAGTTAAAATCTGTAAGAAAACAAGCCAACGAAACAAGAGGCAAGAATTTTCTAGAAAGCTTGTTGAAAAAACTAACCAGATAGTACTGATACCAAGAATTTATAGGGTTTCCACTAACCTTGTGAACACTCACATCATGAGAGGTCTTCGAGGGGGGAGGGGGGCAGAAGTTGAGGCGTTTACAGAAATTTAGATTCCTAAAAGTACCATTTTGAGGTCCAAAAATGACTTTTTTCCCCCAGTTTGGTCAGTGTTTTTTGTTACCCCCTCTCCACTAACAGCCTACAAATTGTGCGATTCCCCCCCCCTGCTCGAAAGGGTAGAAAAAATCCATGATCCCCAACTTCAACCCCCCCCCCCTTGAACCAACCAAGATACCCGATCGATTCTCACAAACTGACTTCACAATTAAAAAAAACGATCATTCAGTATCGTAAATACAGACCAAGTAAATAGTCAGCATTAGCCCTTTACTGCCCGTGCTAAGCTGGTTGCATTTTTTTTTTTATTTTTAATAAACATAAGTCATTGAAAGGATTCGAACCGGCGTTCTTTTGGTTTCTAGTCTGGGATACTTACCACTGGGCTGTGCTTGCTCACGCTACTCAGGGTTCCCGTTGCGCGTTGAGACTTAAGTTTTATTTCAGCCATTCAGTAGCCGTCCATTTACGTAGACAATGGCCAGGAAAGGGTTAAAGATACTTTTTTTTTTACTAACTGTTAAAAAAGGGGCTTGCGTTCATTACCTGTGTGAAGCCTGACATGGTTACGAAGGGTTGACGACTGACTGAATTTCCTCTGACAGAATCGACAGGCGAAAGGGCGCTCCAAGGTATGAGTGCGCATGTGCGAACGAAGATTGCTACGGGAGTTAAAAGTTCGCTGGCACAGAACGCATCTGAGACCGGAAGTGGAGGCGGAAGGAGTGACGGGATCTGTTCGGAAAAGAAAAGTAAGAAATAATGTTAATTGTTAAATAACTGTTGTTGAAATGGCCATAAAAAAATTAAAACGTAAATCATTCTTTTTTTTGCAATTTGGGTTAACGCTTGCAGTCGTCTAATCCGTGACAATAAGATGAAAGAATTTCTCCTGACGAAACAGTTTTCCCAGATTTGCTGCAGAACTCATCTTTTTGAAACGAGTCGTCAGAGTCAGAACCATAGCCAGGCTGAAATCGTAGGTGATTTCTAGCTTCTAGCTGCGAAAGTGCAAAGCGAGACTGATACATAAACACGCCCTTATTAGGGCTCGTTTATGCAACGACCCGCCTTTGCATTGTCGCAGCTAGCAGCTAGAAATCATCTGAAATTTCAACATGGCAGCTGTTTTAGCTCTGCCAGCTCACAACGAAACGAGTCAATAATTGAGTTTAAAAGCGATTGGAAAATTGTTTTGTCAGAAGGAACTTTTTATATTACTGTCACGAATTATAAGACTGCAAGCATTTCCTCAAACGATGTCGAATTTAGCTAATCCAGTTAGCGTTGTTACCATGGCAACCACACTTTTGCCATCGCGATTCAATTCCAGCTGCGAGAATGTAAAGTGAGTCGTTGCGTAAACGCGCCCTTATAGAGGGCTACCGTACCAAAGCGTTAAATTGAACTAACAAAAAAATAATTTTGCTCTTTTTTTTTGAAGGTTCTCCTTTAATAAAATGAACATTAACTTACCAGGTACCTTCGATGGTTGGGTTGGTTCATTCAGAGCAATATGTCAGAGCTATAGCACAGTCAGTTGCGAC
Source organism: Lithobius niger (assembly GCA_023313725.1). Classification (NCBI taxonomy): domain Eukaryota; kingdom Metazoa; phylum Arthropoda; class Chilopoda; order Lithobiomorpha; family Lithobiidae; genus Lithobius; species Lithobius niger. The sequence continues at coordinate 10,547 of JAHWFP010249567.1, forward strand.
ACTATCATACTATCACACTATCATAGCTCTACAATTTAGTCGAGCTAGCCGGACGTCTCACGCCTAACCCGTCCCAAAAAAAAATCCTGAGATAGATGTTAACCAACTGAAGTGTGTTTTCTGGAATGCTAACAGACTGCCTGATAAAACTGCCGAATTTCGTGCCTCTGTTGCTTCCTTTGAGTATGATGTTGTCGCCATTGTGGAGACTTTTCTGCATGATGAGATCATGGACATGCCAATTAAAATCCAGGGCTCCACTAAGATGTGACCGCACCGGTAAAGGGGGTGGAGGTGTCATTGTTTACGTGAAAAATAATCTCCCCAGTTTCAAAATTTCGCACACTAATTGTCCACTCGGTACCTGGGAATTGATCTGGATCAATATTGCTGTTCACAGTAACTAAACAATTACTATTGGCTGCTGCTATAAAACCACTAAAATTTAAGCAGCAAATGATTATAGTTTCCAAGACAATCTTGCTCAAGGAATCAAGAAACATATTAATAATACTCTTATTATTGTCGGTGATTTTAACTATCCAGACATTGACTGGATCTCTACCTACCCTCACGATGCTCCCTCCAAACATTTTATGGATCTTTTATCAGATTTTAATCTTACTCAGCTAATTAAAAAATATACCAGAGTGGGTCCTAATCGGAAGCCATCAACTCTTGATCTTCTTATACGAACAACGTCAGTATTTTCGATTGGAGCGACACCATTGATGCTCTTGGTACGAGTGACCACTTTGACATTGCTTGTCACATTATGTGCATTAATAACTCTAATCCTTGTTGTGCAACAAAAAGAGATTTTCTCAAAGCCGATTACGATCTTATTAACAGCGTCTTGGACAATGTCGACTGGGAGGACCTTCTTAGCCCCGAGGATGCTGAAATCCAATGGTCTATTTTTTATTATAATACCAGAGGAAGCCCGTGCTATGCACGGGGCCGGTCACATTTCCCGGGACATTTTCCCGGGACATTTTCCCGGGACATCTTCCCGGCACTCTTCCCGACGATGTGTCAGATTGATCGACCACTCATGCCTGGCTCCTTTTTGGCTGCAGGTAGAGTGGGAGAGTGCATTTTCAATGTGGGCGCGAGGAGGGGAGAAGTGGTTTTCCTTTAGGCTTTCTTTTTCCTTTTAGCCGTCCTCCGATATTATAATAAAAATTACCAAATGCATTCAAACTTTTGTTCCTGAACGTAAAATTAATACACGTCAAAAGCCTGCCTGGTTAAAAAAAATCTTGTGCAAAAAATCAAACGCAGAAAATGCTATAGATTGCCTGGAAAAACAACAAACAGACGAAAATCGTTCCAGGTAGAACCAGTGTAGAAATGAAACAACAAATGGTATCAGAAATGCTGAAAAGGATTATGAATCTAAATTTATTGAGAAGTGTGTCGATGATCCAAAGGTCTTTTACAAATATGCTAACTTTAAGAAAAAAGACATTATTACTTGCGTTAGAGATGATAACAATATTATCACTTCCGACCCTCAAAAAATTTCTGATATTTTTGGAACATTTTTCACTCAGCCTGACACTGTTGCAGACACAAATTATGACTCGTTCTTACAAACACCTGTTCAGAGCACTAGAGTAATCTTTCAGGAGCCTGAAGTTCACAATGCCATTAAAAATCTCAACCAGGGAAAAGCTCAAGGTCCTGATGGCATCCATCCCACATTAAAACAAAACTGTGCTTCCTCTTTAACAAAACCTATAACTATTATTTTTCAAACTGTCATTGACACTGGAAAATCTCCTACATTGGAAGCATGCTGACACACACCAGTTCACAAGAAATCAGCAATTAGAGGCCAATTTGTCTTCTCCCGATCATTGCCAAGATTTTTGAAAGACTCATGTTAAACACCATCGAAAATGAACTTAAAGATGGCCCGAAGAACCAAGCCCAGCACGCTTTCGTCAAGGGCAAGTCGTGTAACACTAATCTCATCAACGGCATGACTGACTGGAAAAAAAAACTTGGATAAAAGGATACCTACGGACATTATCGACACTGATATTAAAAATACCTTTGGCTCTGTCCCCCACCATGTTATGCTTGAAAAACTTAAATGCCGCCAAATTAATTCTTGGATTTTAAATTGGATCTGCGACTATGCCATAACAGATATCAGAGACAGAGAGTTGTCTCCAGAGGTAATTTTTCCATGTGGAGGAAACTGAAAAGTGTTGGCATTCCACAAGGTGGTACTTTAAGCGCTTGGCTTTTCGAAAAATTCATTGAGGACATTCCAGAAGGTCTTCTGTCTAACATTTTACTTTATGCACACGACGCCAAAATTTATGGTACAGCTGATCCACCCAAAATCAAAACTGGTAGAAAAACCCGCCAAGTTTCCAAAAACGATCGGCCTTTGAAAGTAGTGATATCATTCAACCAAGGAAAGGCCGCCAAGGTCAATCATATTAGCCAAGTTAATCACACCGACTAATAGTTCGGAGTTAAATGAAAACTTGAAGATTGCTACTTGCTGTAGCAATCTTCCAAGTTTTCATTTAACGTCCAAAATATTATTGGATGCGATTAACTTGGCTAATAGGATTGACCTTGGCGGTCTTTCCTTGGTTGAATGATATCACTACCTTCAAACGCCGATCGTTTTTGGAAACTTGGAGGGTTTTTCTACCAGTTTTGTTTTGGGTGGATATCACAACTTTCATAGGACTGTTTACGTACATAAAGGCAGAAAGGGGGGGGGGGGGAGGGAGACGTACATAAGGTTACACTGTCTTATCTTCATCTGTACTTTTTTTCTAGAGGAATTTTATTTCTATAAATTTTCACATTTATAATTTTCAAATTTACCATTACCAATTATCCGTTAGATAGCCAAATTGCCACGGCTTAGTTTATTGTATGACCACTCTTCACATACTTAAGTTGCTTCAATCCCATTTTTGCACACACTGGCTAACAATCGCTCATTTCGTTCGCTTCGTTCACTCAATCAGCGTATCCCCTTCAGTTATTTTGTTTATCCCTGCACCTTACCCTTAACTTTTAAGGATTTCGTTGACATTTAGTCATGCAGAAACCCCCGAAGATCGCTGTAACTAAAACAGCAGAACGAGAAGCATTTTATTTTTGAGTTATTAACAAAAACCCCGTTAGCTCGTGGATGCTCGTATTGTTGCGTAACCATAACGTGCATTATTTTATTCTTACGCAATCCACAGCAACGTTAATGTGTCCTTATTTTGTCCTTCGTTACAGTTCAGTTTTTAGTTCGTCCAGGCTTTTACAATAAATCTAAAGACCAGTGTTGATTGTTCAAGACATTGTTGCTTGAAATCTTTGGTTGCAACTTGGAAAAGAAACGAAATTTAAATTTGCTGGTGGCGAATTTCAAAACCCTCCCATGCATTTGTCCTGACCCCTACAATCCCCAAACCAACAAAAGCACCATGCTCAGATCACCATGCATCCTTGTGCCAAAATTCAGCTACGTACGCCTTCTCAATTTTGAGACGCACGTGAGTTTGAAAAGAATTCTCGCGAAAATCTCGGACTATTACGTAGCATTGAGTGGTTCGACGCTTTATATAATCAAAGGTCCTTGCTTCTTACCTTGTTTGCTTTTTGGAGTGGAGGGTGAATTTTCTGCCAGGCATTGGCCAATAGCAGGAATGCCTAAATAGAGCCGATACGACGGACCGTACCAAACCAATAACTCCTGGTCAGGAGGAATATCCTATGAAATAAATAAGTAATATATTGTTATGCAACATGAAACATGGTAAAGCGAAAGGCTGAAACAGTATTTTCGTTAGGGTACATTTGTTTACCCATCTCCCTTGAAATTTTCGCAGCTAGAAATCATCTGAAATTTCAACATGGCGTCGGTTTTGGCTTTGCCGACTTGAATCAAGGCATTCAATAATAACGGCTCGGAAGCGATTTGGAAATTTGTTTTGTTATGATGATCCTGAAATAGTCGTGATTTTTTTGAATTTCGGCTAGTGCAATTTTTAGTAGACACCATGTTTAACTCTTTACCTGCCACGAACGAGCCCAACCCGTCATCGACAAGACCAAAGTTTAAATACTAACAAGAACGTCAAGTGTGCCGTAAAAAGGGGGTTATATGATTGAAGTTTCACTTTACTTGTTCAAATGTACACGGATAAAATTTGGATGATTTTTAATTGAAATAATCAAATGTACAATTCAGAAAATTGCATCTCAACAATACTAGGTTCCATTAACAAGCCTACTCTAGATACGACCATGGCTGAGTTGGTAGAGGCGTTCGCCTCAAGTTTAAGAACTTCTACAAGTTGATAGTTCGAGTCCCGTCCAATTAGTTAGCCCTACTTTTGTGGAGGCAGACTGCAGTTAAAAAAAATTATGTGCAGGTGAAGGGTTAAATGTTTATTTAACTTGAATTTACAGTGGTAAAAATCAATATAAAATAAAATTAGGACATCATGTTGAACCAAATTTCAGGACATTTATTAGAATTTTCAAAAAAATTGTAACTACATTTCAGTCTTGAGTATCAATTAGGCAGGTTATCAAACTAATATACAGCTTTTTTACGTTGGTTTCGTTCCTTTTTTGTTTGCTTTCGTTCCCTTTTAAATTGCTTTCGTTCCGTTTTGTATTGCGCACATATAACACTGAACGAAATCAAAATAAAAGAGAACGAAACCAAAAAAAAAAAGCTGTAAAATGTTCCTTTTACAATGCCACTTTTATTTAGGCAGTTTTCTTTTTCTTAGCTGAAGGATGGTTTCCAAATTATTTTGCACGCAAAACGAGTATTTCATTTTTTTACATTTTTCAATTTGCTATGAACTTTAGTTTTTCAGTGAGTATTAATCATTATTATGGCAACTTTAAAATGCAGCACTAATTCAATTTATAATTTTCGTCACATACTGCACGATACAGCAGGATCCACCATTCAAAACACGTAGGCCTAGCGTTCGTGGCAGCGATAGCCGTGACACATGTGATAGTATGTAAGTCGATGGTAGGTAGTGGTGGCTGGCTGACTGACTAAACACGTTGCTTAGCAACTGCAAAGATTCACGCAGAAGCTTTCTCCCTAATTCCGTGAACGATTTAGTGCTAGCACTTTATCATATATCACCGTTTTTGTTATGCCGGTACAAAAATAATAATAACTAGACTAGAAGGTCATGAATTAAGTTTACAGACACACTTTTCCTGACATTTTTCGTGCCCGTGCCTCGTACATCTTATTGTGAACCATATGTGGGTTGATCGACCACTCCCTCCCGGCTGCACTTGCCATGCTGGTAGAATGGAAGAGTCCACTTGCAATGCGGGCGTGAGGAGGGAGAAGTGATTGCTCGGCCTTTTTTTCTTAACTGCTCAGCCGGATCCAGAATTATTATATGGATAAGTTCTTTTATTGCAAGCAATTCTCGAAGCTTATAAAAAGCTTGTAAGAGATTTTACATCACCTTATTCAGGTACAATTTGTGATTAATAACATTAAATAACACAATACATACACTAAATATTACATTACTTGATGTATTCATAACTAATTCATAAATAAGTTATGAAGGCTTAGATAATAATTCCTTTTTATTAAGTGCAATTAATTTGAGAATTTCGATAAATTTCAGGAATTTCAAGACATTATGTGAAAAATAAGGACATTCAGGACAAATTTTCAAGATCAGGAATTTTCAATAATATCAGGACAACTTCTACAACTGAATTTATTATCATTTGGTGACTGTTTGCTTCATGTAGTTATTGAGTTTATTTTAGTGTAATAATAAGTAATCAGTCACATTAATTAAGATCTGAAAAAGAGAAAAAACACAACTGCCTCGGCTGAGGCTCGAACACAACATTGTCGGTTGACTGGCCGCCCAATTTTGCTTGGGGGGGGGGGGACCTTGGCTTTGATACCCCCTTTGCTCACCTTCTAGTCAGGTCTACGGCGCTAGTCAGAGCTCAAAATAGCCCTTTGACCATCCGCTTTCTTTCGATCTGTGAGGCCAGTAAATAATAACCAGATAGGCTTAAAAGGCGTTTGGGGGGGGGGGGGGGACCAGACCTACCCTGACACCGAATTTCATGATGCTCACACTGAATAATTCCTTATGTTTATTATTTTTTTTACCTTTAATGATTTTAAGCCAAGTTTCCTTAACGAGTATTCCAAGTTATTACAGTATTACACATGTGTCATAAAGTACCTAAAACCCAGGTTCGAATCCCGTCAGTTGCAAGTTGTTTTACTAACCTTGTTGGCCTTGTAGAAGAGTTGGTGTCCTATTTGGACCAGATCCAGATTTTGTTCTTGTTCGTGACGAGCGCAGTTGACGTAATGCAGCCAACAAAGTTTTTCTTCGTCACTGCTTTCCCAAAAATAATCTATTTCACCCTCAGTATTGAACACCTGAAAACGGAAAGAAAAACAAAATAACTTGTATGTGTTGTTTTGTCACCCTGGCCAGTCGTTGAAGTATTTGGACGAAACATATTTTCGTTAATGCAAATTAAATACCAATCACCACTGCACAAGATGGAATCAAACATGTAGATTTACGAGATTGAGTCATAGTCATGATTCATAGTTTTCCACGTTAGCCTCACTAACCAAACGATAGGCGTCAGTAGTCCATGGGCCACAGCTGACGTCGGTGACACCCAAAGTGGCAAAACTTCAATAATGCCATTTCATTTGTGACACCAACAAAAGTAAAATAATGCATGATAACCTTTCCTAATGGGCAGCTGTGTCATTTTATTTGCAGGGTTCCTGTTTTTCAACCTATTGCAATTATGCGCATTCCACTGAACATTACAATATAGTCAGAGACAGTTGCAAGAAATTTAGGTTTACTGTGCAAAATTTGCGAACTTTGATTTTTCACTTGGGAGTTGTTGTTTACATCCCAAGGAATAGTTTTCCACATGTTGCCACCTTGGCATACGCATTTGCCATTTGGCCGATTATGCAAGAACCGTTAGTGATACGCAAAGACGGTTGAGATAAAAGTTGTTTGCAATAACGTAATCTACAATGTCTTTCCAATATATATTTTCATATCTCTTATGGTTTTCGAGGAAAATAGATTTTAGGCAATTTTCGGCTAATTTAACGCTAACAGACGTCTCAATTTGTCAACTTACAACTTTCAACTGCTACTGAATCGTTTCTAATTCAGATGGATGGCTCCAACTAGACTAATTCGAAAGGTGGGAGTGTTTTCTTCGCAAAAGGGTCGTTGAAAGGGTCTACGACTGTTAGGAACCGAATTACGCCATTTAATTAGGGGTTGATATTACAGTCACCGTTAGATTTTTCGCTCATTTTCAACTTTCAACTTCAATTGTGACGCATCTAATTAAGGTAGATCTTTTCAACTACCCTTGCTGAAAAGTAGACATTACCACCTTTCGAATGAATCTAATTGGAGTCATCTACCTAAATTAGAAACGTGTCAGCACCAGCTGAAAGTTCCAAATGAGTGAAACGTCCAACGGTGACTGATACCAGCCCCTAGTAAAACGGGCGCAGCTCGGTTTCTAACAGTCGTAGACCCTTTCAACGACCCTTGTTGCAGAGAAGACACTACCACCTTTCGAATGAATCTAATTGCAGTCATCAACCTAGATTAGACATGTCACCATAGCAGTTGAAAGTTGAAAATGAGCGAAAAACCCAATAGTGACTGTAATACCAGCCCCCAAGTAAAACGGGCGTAGCTCGGTTCCTTACAGTCGTAGACCCTTTCAACGACTCTTGTTGCAAAGAAGACACTATCACCTTTCAAATGAATCTAATTGCAGTCATCAACCTAGATTAGACATGTCACAATAGCAGTTGAACTGCGATGGAAGATCCCAGCCCACCCCCCCCTCCAAAAAAAAAAAAAACGAGTATTGCTACAAAAAGTGTGCTGTGCAAGACATATTTGTTATACATTAAAAAAATGTGGGTACTACAGGCAAAATGTTTTTGTTGTTTTTCATTAGGTAGAAAACAAATGTACATTTTTTTAAAAGTTAAAACGTAACTGTGTTTGGCTAATCCAAACAAAAGCAACATGCATGATTGCAAATTTTTGCAAATAAAAATAGTAAAAAAATCGTACTAAAAGAAACTGACTAGACTAACTGGGTTCAGAATAAAAACCCATGATAATTATTTAATTTGGCAACAAAGACCAGAGAGGGTGAACCTACATTTTATGAGGAGGCAAGGGTCCCTTAAGCTAGGCCCCTGTCGGTACTGCTTTGCACACTCGATAGCTACGCCGCTCTACTGCCCGTATGGGGAAAAGCAAGAATTTGCAAGCAGCGGTTTGGGTAAATTGACATTTTTGGTTAAAAGTAATCCGGATGTTAATTATCCCCCTCATCCAACTTTTGGTGTTAAAAGGACACAGGCCTATCTTCACACTAATTTCGAGCATCCTATAAAAACAGCTTTTTTGACCTTTACAAAGGTTAGAGTGAATGTAGGTAGCAATCCCGTTTCTTGCGAGGGAGGAAACAGGAAAATGGTGTATGACCGTTTCGTCGAATTTTAATCAGTGTCTTAATTTTCGGCGAATCGGTAATTCCAGTATCGCCGAATTTCGTTTTGCCGAATAATGTTTTTTTTTTCAAATTACTTGCCTCGCTCGCGTTGCCGCGCTCGCTGAGGCTCAGCATTTAGCATCAGAAACCACAACTCATCACAAATTCCTTCCAATTAAGAATGCATCTTTAATTTCTCCAACGTAAAATTTTTAAAGAATATTTTGATTTGGCGAAACGGGATTCGACGAAATGGGGATTCCCATTCCGCCGAATTTTAATCAGAGCCTAAATTTCGCCGAAACGGGAAAAAACTTTCGGTGAAATGAGAATCGGCGAAACGGGATTCGGCGAAACGGGTATACAGCAGGAAGATGAATGTCTTTGTTACATATACACGTGTTTGAAGTAATGTTGCAAAACTGAGCCATACAGGAAAGCCAACCGAGAGGAATGTACCTTTAACAAATTTAAGGTCTAGCTATGATTTTCCCTCTTTAACAATTCACAAAGATTCTGACTCGGACATCTTTTCTACCCAATTGTCCCTGCACCATCAGCAGTATTCCCCAAATCCCCACCTCCTCCTCCCCTTTTGATATTCCATAGCATGTGGGTCGACTTATTATTTTCTTGATTAATAGTGCGCACCATTTGAATACATTGAATATAAACTTAATTTTTATGACGTCATCTTTAATTCAGGCTCCTCTTGTTGCTCCCCACCTGCGTGTGGCTCCCCCTCGTCTCCTCAACCAGAACTAAACGTCCAGAACAATTGGAGCCCGCAGAGCCAAATCGGCCGTAGCCATCCACGTGCAGGGTGGTGTGGTCACTTACTTCCCAAGCGGAGGGGTGTGGGTGTGCGGGGTCGAGGGTCGGGGTCGGGTTGCCCGGTAGAGCGCCCATTTCTGTTCCGCACGGGATCCAGGCTGCTGACCAAACGCCCAATCGCTGGCCCGGAATGGTGGAAGGGGCAAGGCGGACTTGCGGGGGAGTGGGACCAAGTACACCTGCATGGAAAGAACAAAAAATTAAGCCATCCTCCTCACTAAAGGCATTGTCGTTATTTATTCTTGGCGTGTCCAGCTTTTCTTTGCAAAATAAAGATGCAAAGATGCAAGTGTACGGTCCAACTTTACGACCGAGCCATGTATATTGATGAGCATAAAATGCATATGCATACGTTTCTTTACGTTATTGAAATATCCACCCAAAATCAAAACTGGTATACGAGAAGCCGCCAAGTTTCCAAAAAGAGTCTCCCTTTGAAACTAGTGACATCATCCAACCAGGGAAGGGACGCCAAGATTAATCCTATTAGCCAAGTTAATCGCATCTACTAATAGTTCGAGAGTTAAATGAAAACTAGAACATTGCTACTAGCGGTATTAATCTTCATGTTTTCATTTAACGTCCAAAGTATTAGTGGGTGCAGTTAACTTAGCTAATAAGATTAACCTTGGCGGCTTCTCCCTGGTTGAATGATATCACTACTTTCAAAGGCCGACCCTTTTTGGAAACTTGGCGGCTTCTCTTATACCAGTTTTGGTTTTGGGTGGATTTCACAACCATACGATCACACATTCTACGACCGTACGATCATACGATCTAATCGTCACTTCCACTTTTTTTGTCTGGAAGAATTTTATGTCTATAAATTTTCTCATTTATGATTTTCACATTTGCCATTGCCCGTTACATCAGCCAAATTGAGACGGCGCCCCGACATGGGAGCCCTGTCCTTCATACAGTTCAGTTTCGTCGATGTTTACCAGTGGAGGAGTGGGCATGTCGATAAAGCGTTATGTCAGTCATCCGGGGACGGATCCGGTTGCCCGTTCGAATCCCAGTCACGGCTCTCCAACGAAATGTAAGTGCATAAAGGTGACATACTGTGTTACGTTAATTCTAGTGTAAGATTTTCGTTGTTTAGCTTGTTTTCCTCTTTCCTTTATATAATTTACAGGCATTTGTATCATATTAATTGGATGCAGTTTTGTAAAGTTCCATGTTCCTCAGGTCGATCATGGTATGCGAACTGACGTTCATGTTAATGCTGACCACTGGGCGTGCTTGTTCGCCTTGATCGGAGCGTCCTCACAAAGCTCGTGTTGCACGTTAGCACTTAGTTTTTTGCCGTCAGTTCAGTGAGAGTTGGGCAGGAAAGGGTTAAATCCGTTATTACATGATTAATGTAAGCCAAAAAAAAAAAAAAACTAAAAAGTGTGACAGTAAACAAATTTGTAGTTTTGGTTTGGGCACAAATGGATAACAAAAGTATATTGAGGAACCAAAGAACCTCAGACGAATCATATTTAATCTCAGGTTCTCGGCAATCCTTCACGCCAAGAAGTGTGTTTTTATACGGCGAAGAAAATAAAAAAGCATTCATGGACGTCTGGAGGCAAGGGCATACCATGTTCAACCAAACATTTTCTGCTGCACATGCGCACATGCGCTCTTTTAACGTCACCATACATTCCATTTTGAAATTAATAAAACTAGTAATATTATGGATCCTCACCTGGAGACGAAAAAAGTTCTAGGGTTTCTTGTGCGACTTTGTCCTGCTTTCCGTAAAGTGAATGACGCAAAACTTCTGCCGTTATTTCCGGATACCTGAAAAGTAAATGATTGTAACTTAATATTTTGTTTTCGTAATTTCGTCATGTTATAATTTCGTCATGTACAGAACGAAGTGGTAAAAAAAGTGAGCATTTTGGCACCAACAATAAAAATGAAAATTTTTCATCCCAAAAAAGTTGTACACTTGCACACACAAACGCGTATAAAAGGAAGCGCTACAGTTCTGGGTGGAGCGATGACGTTCTTTGTAGCTTTAGGTTTGGCTGCACGTTTGGCATGAAACATCACGGAATACTGACAAGCGGGAAGATTTTTTTTTTAGTTAAAGGGGAAATTAGCCAATTTTTAATTGCATATTCTGATTTTATTTTACACTCCTGAACACAAAAAAGATGTCTGCTATCCATCGCACAGGCCAGGGCTTGTTTTTAACACGATCTTACTAGGGCCACAATATTTTTTTTTATTGTTATTAATGTTTTTAAAAATTAGAATTAGCAATCAATATAATTCGTCATTGACCTTTTTGCTCGTTTCCGTGCCGACCATAATGAAATAACACGCCGTGAAAGGATCTACATTATTAAGACCACAAGCAAGATCTGATCGGCTGTTGTGTTCCAGCGTCTTCTGATTCGGCAAATCAAAGCGGACGATATATACGGGCGATTGACTAATCGCTCGCGTCTGACAAAGGAACATTAGCGCCATCTCATGACATAATTGGAAACCACGAGTAAGAAGTGCAGAGACAGCAAAGCAGAATGAGAAAATAGCTCGCGCCTGGCAAAGGAACATGACTGCCATCTCACACCTTAATTGGAAACCTGAAGGGAGAAGTGCAAGGCTAAATGAGATTGAATAGCTGCACTCCGCAGTGCTGTAGGCACTCCCAGCCGAAGCCATGGTGTTAGAAGGGGCGCGCAACAATTTTGCTAGGTAATTCCAATCGGAAATTCCTATGATATTTTGCATG